>VZTL01054647.1:0-28710 GCA_013400535.1 Scopus umbretta | reverse complement strand
TCTGGCACTGGCAGCGCCTGGAGGGGACGGGGGGCTTTATTTTTGGAAACCTCCCCCTTTTGTGTCTTTTTGATGCTGACATCCCCCCTCTCCAGAGGACACGGCTCGGCCCCCCTCTTAGGAGAGGAGACATTCCAGCAACACCCACTTTGGCAAAGGGAAACAAACTACAACAGAGAAGCCTTAACCCCTGCCTGGCCGGGGAGACCCGTCCGCCGCCTGCCCGGGAGCCGGCGTGCAGCCCCCGGAGCCCTCCCGGCCGCCCGGCCCGCAGCGAGCCGCCGGCTCCCGCCGCAGCTGGAAGCGCTCGGGGAAGGCGGAGCAGCCCCGGTGCGGGGTGCGCGGAGCAGGAGGCGCGGATGCCGGAGGAATACACCGCCGGCCCCCCAGCAGCTGGGGACTTCTGGAGCTGCATCGGCAGCATCAGCCCTCCTGCTGCTCTTGATCGCATCTCCCAGGAGAAAGGCATGGCAAAGGGAAGAGCCGCCTTTGCCATCCCACCCTGGCTACAGAGCTCTCAGATCCCCTCAAACCCTGCTCAGGGCTTTATACTCTTACTTCTATAGGTCCAGGCTAGAAAAGGACCCACCTAAAAGCTCCAGGTCTTTCAGCTAAGACAGATCTTCTAGGAGACATCTCCCACCAGCTTAGAGTAGATGTTCATCCCTCCCCTTACTCTGTCTCTGTGTGGGCACCTGGAGGTCAAGGGATGACTTGAAATGACTGCGGTATATGCGCTAGGAAGGGCTGAGGGAAGAGTGGGAGGAGGGAGAAGGGGGACAGAAATCCCCTTTCGTCCGCACACATCAGCTTGGCCTTGTCATCTGCCACATCTGTGCTGCCGTTGGCCATCTCGGGCAGGGAGCAAATCCTCCCAGAGGAGTGCAGGCTCACTCCCAGCCCAACAGCACAGTATATTTGGGGTGGGCTTGTTCTGGCCCACAGCAGTGTCTGTGAACTCGGTGGGTGGCTAAAGACCTCTCACTGCATCTCTGTGCGGAAGGAGGCGGAGGGGGGCACCGCAGATGCTCACCGGCGCGTGTCCCTGCAGTGGGTCCTGTCGCCAGTTACACCTATCAACCCGGTTCACGTCATGCCAAGCTCAGGCGGATGAAAGGCGTACTTCACTCAGCATCCCATCCCCGAGTGCAGCGGCTGGATGCCTGCGAGAGAACACGAGATACGCTGCATGCACACAGAGCGATCCTTCGGGTGTACCCTCACGCCTTCCAGCAGCCCATGGGGTAGGGGATCCTTCAGCCAGATGCTGCAGCTCAGCCGCTGGGTTTAAAAGGCAAATTGTCACATCAGCCATGAATTTATCTAATCTCTTTTGTCCCTTTTGACGTGTGGGGTGGCTGCCACATAAAGCACAGGCTCTCCTCCCATGCCCACCACTCCAGAAGCTCCTTAAGGACTCCGTCCCACTGACACTCCTCTCCTTCCAGCCTCTCCTGCTGCAGGTGCCGCCTCCCCTGGACCTCACTGAGCCATCTCCTTCCCAAAAGCTTTGTGCCAGAGGGGTCCAGGCCCCCAGTGCCTCCTCTCCAGCCTCGAGCAGTTGCACTTCTAACACTTCTCCCATTTGAAACCAGTGGCTCCAGCTCCATTCCTCCCACTGCCCCTTGCCTTTTAGGCCCTCTTGGACCACAGACTTCCCCTCCCTCAGATGGGAGCACTGCTACCTGCCCTCTGGGGTGGAGAGGAGCCAGAAAAGGAACAGAAGCACAGAGAAGGAATCCCCCCAAAAGCGCATTAGGTCTGGAGCAGAAGAGAATTCCAGCGCATCCCCTCTGGGCCCTGCAAGCGAGAGAGAGAGGGGAGGTAACTTGGCCGGTGAGCAACAAGTGGGTTCGGACTTTGACCTTGGTGCTGGCAGCTGGCTGACAGGGCAGCGGCGTCAGAGGAATTACCGGCGGGTGTTTTGGCACTTCCTGGGATGCCATCAGCTTGCTTGCCTGCCCCGTCAGGGCAGAGCCACCGCTTGGGCAGGAGCATGCGTGTCCCTGGATGCCATGAGCAGTGCCCGATAACAGCCATAGCTCATTTCTTTGTTCTGAAGAAGAGGAATGTCCTTTCCATCCTCACCTAATTACTTTCTTATGCAGCAGTGGAAAGAATGCTTGTGCCTAAACCTGACACGAGAAAATTATCAATACCATAAACAAAGCCATAAACAAAACAGCTGAGAGCTCCGGCAGTGCTCAAAGCTTGAGCAGGCAATCCCAGGGCAGGCTCAGTCAGGGTGCAAGTGGATTCCTCCTCTCCGGAGGCACTGAGTTACCCTGGGGAAGGAGGAGATCTGCGGCATCCCCAGGGGATCGTACCTCCACACGAGCCCGCACTCAGGGCCCTAATGGTGGCAGGGTTGCTGGAGCCTGTGCTTCCCCAACAGGACTGGGGAATGAGATTTGCAACCCAATCAAGCCATTGACTGCCCTCCAGTAATTCTCACAGTCACCCTTAGCTGCAGTGGAGCCCAGCCCAGGGAGCTGGCATCCCTTCTCAAATCAGCTTCACTCCATGTTTACACTAACTCCCCTGGAGATGGACACCAAGCTCCTTCCAGCATCACACATGCAAACACTCACTTGCTTTTGCAGGGTCGTGCCAGCGCCGTTTGATCCCAAGTAAGCACTGCGACAGGGCAGAGGCCAGCCGAGGACAGTGAGCCCCGACCCCACCACCCTGGGGCTGCCCGGCGCAGGGGATGCAGGCACAGGCACAGGCACAGGCTCAGGCACCCGGGGAGGGGAGACACTGCATCCCCGGTGCAGGTGGGCGACCCGCAGGTGCTCAGGCATGGGCTTGCTGCCTCCCAGCCCCGTGGCTCGTTTCATATTCAGCTGTCCCTGAAAACTAACCCATTGAAAACAGGGAAGCGCAGGGCAGTTGTAATGCAGGTTGGGCATCAGCGTGCCGCTCAGCAGAAGCTCAACAGGCAACCATGAAATACCTCCTTCCTCAGGAACTCACACAGGCAGATTTTGGATGGTTGGGCTGCTCAACAGGAAGATCAAACCCGCACCCGGGAAGAGGATCAGCAGCGGAGAGAGGATGGGGCAGCAAGCCAGTGAGCAGCGTTCAATAGCCCAGCCCCTGGCAGCAGAGAGCACAGGGCTCCTCTGAGGGACCAAGCTGCAGGTGGGCAGCTCAAAGCACTCTTTGGTGCCTTCGCTTCCTCTTAATACACTACATGAGCTTCTAGGCAGCAGGGACGGCACCAGAGGAGAGGCTGAGGGCAGATGCAGCACCTCGCCAAGTCCACGCTTTCCAGGGCCAGGGCACCAAGGTGAATGAGGCAGACCTGGGAGCCAGCACAGAAAGCAAGGGACTCATCAGACCCTACAGAGGAGAGGAGCAAGAGTGCACTGTGCTGACAGCATGGACCTTCTCACCTGCCACCGCTACAGCAGAGGAGCAGGAGTGCTTGAGCAGCTGAGGATCAAAGCCATGGGGCCAAAGGCAAAGGGGTCAAGGTGGGCTGTGCTCTGGAGAGAAGAGCACAAGTCAGGTCTCCTTGAGCCCTCCTGAAGGACAGGGACAAGGGGCTCTTCAGGACTGCACTGATGGGGGTCCCTCTGAGCCAGGACACCTCAGGCCCTCATTTCCCCACCCGTTGTGTCTGTACCACCTCTGCACTAACCCCTCGGGGGGTAGCACCTGGGGGCCATGCTTCTAGAGCCAGTTGGCCCCCAGATGTGGCTCCTGGCACGGTATCCCTTAGATGAATTAGCCCCTTTTCTTCCTCTTCAGAAGGGTTCACAACCCACATGTGCTTCTTCCTCTGCTGTGAGCAGCCCCCTAACGCGCTGCAGATGGGACACATTCCACGGATTCAGGAGCTGCCTGCAGCTCCCGCAGAGGAAGAAGGAGCACTCCCCCACTCAGGGCTGAAGGGCAGGGGAAGGCTAGCCAGCCCCACCAGCTTAAAAATCAGGGTGCAGATGTAGCCTTTTAGAGGCACACATCACAGCTTCTCTGAAAGGAGCCGTCTCATCCTATGAGGGAGGACATGGTAGCCCTGGGGAGCTGGATGGAGAAATAACTTCAAGGCAGCAGTGCAGAGACATCTCTGGAAAGGACCTCTGTAACCATGAGCATCAGAGAGGCAGGAAAAGCAGCTTCTGAATTTGCGAACACAGCCAGCAAGTCCTCCACAGACACCATTCCCACCCCTCACTTTTGCCATAAGATGCATACAGCTCAGCACACACATGCTTACAGCACCCAGGGAAGGAGGTGTTCCCACCAGACAGATGAGCCACTCCGGCCAGACAGACAGCCTGGCCCTCCGGCCACCTCCACCCACTCTTGGTGCATCCCTCAGAGTGCTGGGGTACATCCCGGCCTCTCCCTGTGAGGAGACCGCCAGCAAGCAGCCGAGAGCCATGTCAGTGATGGTTTCCTGTCAGAAAACAGAAGAGAAACTGTCCAGCAGCTCCTAGTCAAAAGCCAAGGTTTGCTGATCTTATTGTTCCTTCTGCTTTCATTTAACCAGGACCATCTCTGAGATAGAAGAGGAAGGCACAGACCAGACAAGCCGCTGTCCCACAACTGGATTCCGTGGTCACGCTGTTGTCTAAATGTGCATCCATGCATTACGAAGGGCTGAGACCACATGCTGGAAAAGAGGTTACAACAGGAGATGAAAACATGCCACTAGGAAGAAACAACCTGGCGAGCAGGACCAGATGGCAGAACCCAAGGGATGGAAGTGCAGAGTGAGGCAAAGAGGTTGCTGTGGGCTACTGCTGCAGAAAGGCTCTGCTGGGGCTGGCTGCAGAGCACAGCTGGTTCCTTATTTATCCATCACACTATTTCAAGCCCCTTCAGGAGGGAAAAAAAAAAAAAAAACCAACTCAGCTAGAGTGTAATGCATGCAGAGCTACAGCAGCTCAGGGAAACCTGTCCATTTATAATTAATGAAGTCCTGTTTGCAGTGATCTGACTGCAATCTCCCGGTCTCCCCAGGAGGCTGGTCTGGCCTCTGCTTCTTCGATACCTGCGGCTGGAACTGCAGTGTGGTGGGGAGAGGGGCCTGGAAACCAGGAAAGCCTGAGCTTCCCCAAGGAGCACGGAGGCTGCCCTGACCAGGAAACCCATTCCATCACGTGTTCCCTGCAGGAGCAAGCCTGCTCAGGACATCAACCTGATGGGGGGCTTCAAATGGAGCGCTCATTAGTCAGCTGTCCTCACTAAGGGAGGAAAGGAAAGAAGGAAGGAAGCAGAACCTCTTGCCATTTTTAAGGGCTGTGACCCACAAAGAGGGAATGCTCCCCACATGGTCGGGGCACTGTTGAGAGGAGTGTGGAATGGGCCCTGATAGTGTGAATTTCCATTAACCTTCTCCTTCCCTTTTCACTGGGGTCTTAACACCAGGAGGCTTTTCCTGAGGCAGCCATTGAACATCAGCTTGTCACAGACTGGAAGGGAACAGGGAAGCAGGAGCAACAGCTTGAAGATATGCAAGGAGCGCAGGGTGCTCTCCTCAGTGGAAAGTCTCCCTTCCTGGTGTCTGGTACCACTTCTCAGGCAGAAGTTCCCAAGAAGCCCACAACCTGAAGAAGAGAAAAGATAGAGATCCAAGCAAGATGATCCAACAGTGAGGACAGAAGAAACCAGGCGATCCCCAGACTGCTGAAGAAGCTTTTCCTGAGAAATTCCTCGCACACTGAACTTCTCTCAAAAGCACCACATTTCCTTTGCATTATCGTAAACAACAAAAAGACCAGAAAAAACCAAACCTGAATCAAAATTTGAATTCCACTGAGTGTTTGGGATTAAATAATTTCATTCCTGCTTCTGACTGCAAAGCAACATTCCTAAAAAAACAACTCTCATTTCCTTCAAGTTGGTGTTCCTTCCTTAAGACCTTCACTCTGGCTGCCCAGGGCAGGGGGAACTTGGACTGGAAGTCCTTCAGCCCATCAGCTTTGCAAATCAGAGGAAAAGTGATGATGACCATGCAGATCTTGAAATGGGAACAATCGGTGGAGCTGACATTACATCTGTATTGTAGTTTGGTTACTCTGACATCCTGAAATTGTGGGCCTACTCCCCATCACAGGATTTTAGGTGCTTTCCTACCAATCTGGGCACTAGAATGGCTGCGTGAGCAGTGATCTCAGCTCATTACAATGCAGTGATTTCAAGTGGATGTTTAATAACTTATTAATAAGTGAATCTTAGGGAACTGCAAAAAGTGGCAATTATTAGGTGGCATGTGTCAGAGCTAAAGTAGTCAGGCATCAAGCAATAGACTAGTTCATTGACACTTTACAGTCCCATTGGGTAATTACTGGGATTAGGCTGAGTACCCAATTTCCCAGCTATGACTTCATAGGCTGGGAATCCAGTTCTCCAGTGACATCACAGCTCCAGAAGTGTCCCTCACCAGTTGCCACGCTGACTCTGCTGTCACCCACTCTACACATAGGTGTGGCACACCCAGAGCCTTAAATAAGAATAACTATGAATGAGAGCTTAACAAGGAAATAAAAGCAGGGTAATGGCAGAGAAGATGAGCAAAGGCCCTTTCCATGCCACACCGCATCAGGTCGTCAACTTCTGAGAAGACCAAGGGGCTTGGAATGGGGAAGCATCCACTTCCCACCCAGACAGGGGCCACGCCAAGCACAGAAGAAAAGGGAGGCAGCTGGCACCATGGACATGGGAGAGACCCTCTCCTTCCTTGCTCCCTGAGCCAAGGGAAGCATGTCCTGGAGGAGGTGGAGAGCTCCTGATGCCCCTGGGGAACATCCCTACAGCAGCATCAGGCCAGAACCACCTGCTCCAAGGCTGTGCGAGTGACGCTGATCTACAGGGAACTCCTGCTGCAGATGAGCAGGAGGAAGGCAGGCAGGGGTGTGGAGCAGAAAAGGTACTTGCACAAGCCAGGATTGCAATCTGTGAGCACATGAGAAGGAAGCAACAGCACCAGCTTGCATTATGCCCACCAGAAAGGACAAGGGGCTGCTGAGGGCTCCTTGCTGGGCACAGAGCACGGCCAGGGCGAACCCAGGTGCAGGAGAAAGTGCTGTCTGTGCAGGCCCCTCTCAATGCCACTTTGGTCTCTTGTTCTATGAGGACATGGGACTGAAACAGCCCTTGGCTGTCCTCAGCACTGCCCTTGGCCCGAGTTACCCTGCCNAATAGAATAGAATCATTAAGGTTGGAAAAGACCTCTGAGATCATCTAGTCCAACTGTCAACCCAACAACACCATGACTACTAAACCATGTCCTGGAGTGCCACATCCACACGTTTTTTGAACACCTCCAAGGATGGTGACTCCACCACCTCCCTGGGTGGCCTGTTCCAATGCTCCACCACTCTTTCAATAAAGACATTTTTCATAATATCCAATCTAAACCTCCCCTGATGCAACCTGAGGCCATTTCCTCTCATCCTATTGCTAGTTACTTGGGCAAAGAGACCAACACCTACCTCACCACACCCTCCTTTCAGGTAGTTGTAGAGTGCGATGAGGTCTCCCCTCAGCCTCCTTTTCTCCAGACTAAACAACCCCAGTTCCCTCAGCCGCTCCTCATAGGACTTGTTGTTTAGACCCTTCACCAGCTTCACTGCTCTTCTTTGGATGCACTCCAGCACGTCCATGTCTTTCTTGTAGTGAGGGGCACAAAAACTGAACACAGTATTGGAGGCATGGCCTCACCAGTGCCGAGTACAGGGGCATGATCACTTCCCTGGTCCTGCTGGCCACAGTATTCCTGATACAAGCCAGGATGCTGTTGGCCTTCTTGGCCACCTGGGCACACTGCTGGCTCATGTTCAGAAAATACTAGAGTTCTAGCCCTATGCTTCTTCACCAGGACAGATCCATCCAAGGCTGATGCACCCCACAGATGCATCCAGGTCGCCCACACAACCAGGGCAGCCTCTCCTGAGACAGCTCCGGTGCTGCTAAGCAGAGGCTGGGGGTTGAAGGATATTCTGGCATGCCTCTTTCTTCCCTAACAGTCTGACTCCAGGTTGCCATGAACTACGGCTGACCTACAGCTCTCTGCCTCACCTGTCCCTGCCCGGGTATCCATATCCTATATGGCACCAGCCCCTTGGCCCCTGATCAGCTCAAGCTTCCAGCTGGCTTTGCGGCCACTGCTAGAAACATTATAGCACACCTGTTCTTCAGATGAGGGTTTACAGCCAAGGCTAGCACATCTGGATTGTAAAATAGACATTTGGAAGTTTATCAACATGTTTCCAAATAGTCTGGGTATGGCAGAGACTCTGTCTCAATGCTTTAGTGGAGGAAGCAGCTGGGCTGGAAGGATGGTTCAGTGCCCTTCTCACGCCCCGTGCAGGTTGGGCCAAGCCCCCCCCACACACACATGCACACACCAGAAACCAAACTGACTCTTCCTGACACTAGTGGTCCAGGAAGCCATGTCAGCAAGGCTTTAGGAGGGAAATGGGGAAATTAAATCAGCGTCCTTCCCACCCCAGAACCCGCTGACGCAGCTCACCGAGCCCACACTTCAGCCAAACATCTCCCAGAAACACCGCCTGCTCAGAAAATTGGTTGGGAATCTGCACCATATGCACTGGGAGGGAGAACTGACTCCATCAGACCGGTCCGCTGCAAAGCTCAGCCGCCAACAGCCTCCAGGGCTTTCGCTCTCAGGAAAGTCCTGATCAGCAGCAGCATCAAGCTGCCACTAATGGGTTTGTCAGCACCAAACAGATCTAAAGGAGGAACGTGGCCTACTGCCCTGAGTTGTTTCACGTGCACAGCCCCTCTCATCATATTAGTTTCTCAGATGTGCAGCTCTCACGCCCGTGCTAACAACAGACCTCCCACGCAAGCATTCAGTAACATACTCTAATTCTGGTCTCCTCCCAGCCATGCCTTGCCAACAGAAACACAGCTGATACTTCATGGTGTGAGTGACACAGAGGCAAGAGACACAGAAGACATGTAAAGCTGATGGAGCAGGAGGTAGTTCTGCCCCCAGCATGCAGGAGAGCTTTGGTAACATGGTGGTGGTTGCTTCCCACAAGATCTTCAGATGGCCTAGGTCTAAGTTCACAGCAGCTGATTAGCAATCCTTCCCCTGACAGTAAAGCAAAGTGATGCTAGATACAAACGTGCTCTGCAAAACTGCTCCTCCCATCATTCTCACCCTGTGACAGCATGGCTGGCAGCTGGCAGGGTCTCCTCTCATGTCCTCCCACTTTGCTGGTCCACCTACAGGTGAAGGCAACATTCCTGTCCTGCAGTACTGACTGCCATGCTATTCTCACCACCCCTGAAGGAGAGCCCACTCTGCTAATCCAGTGGTTGAGCTCTGTACAAATATCTACAGGAATTGGCAAAGGTGGCACAAAAGGAGATACTTCTTTCAAGCTGGATCAGTCTCGTCACTCCTCTACAATGTGGTTAACTACACATGTATTTATACCTATTTTACAGCCCTTTGGAGGCTTGGGCAGACCTGGATTCTTTCATCAGCTCCAACTGAGTGAATCTCTTCCCTCTCTAACCCATGTGCTTTCAGTAATATTGAATTCTCTCTTTAGAGGCACTAATTTAAAAAGATTCCAAGCTCAGAGCACTTCAGTGGAGGAGGCTGGGGAGGTACAAGGGTGTGGAGGTCAGGGGTAACACCAAACTTTCAAACACTGTACCTGCAGCAATGGATATGCAAATGCATTTCTATAGCGCTTTGCACTCAGCTGGATTCTTCATCCTTGCGTATCTGTTTCAAAAGCCTGGTGCTGGGGCTTGCATAGCTCCCAAAAAATCCTGGGAAAAAAAGCAACCTGACTTAGGTGAATGCATGGAAGAGCATCAGCATAGAGAGACCTGATGACTTCTAAACAGAGCTCATGACAATGGGGCCAGGGCACTGCCCCTCAGTGCTGATGCTGGGACCCGAGTTCAGTCCTGGCTCTGATGCAGGCTTCTTCTGTCATCTCAGATGAACCATCTAGCTTCAGCCCTCAGGTACAAAGTGGGAAAGAGACCACCCCTTACACCCACTCTGTATTTGCCCAGATCCTTGCTGGGCGCGCTGGCACTAGAGTGAGCCACTTTACATAGAACAAAGGGCATACTATAGGAGAAAATGTCTGAATTAATGTGAGAGCTGTATGCACACCACTGCTTAGGGAAAACAAGCAGGTTTAGCTGCACCTACCACCAAGCACATATAATGTTGTATTAAGTCCATGCTAGGGCCAAGTTTGTTACCAAGTACTTCTGCCGTGGGACCTGGGGAACCTGCAAAGGTGCTAGCAGTGATTCAGGATGAGAGGCCCTGCAGGCTGTGACAGAAGAGAACAGTCCAGAAAATAAGGAGAGAAAGGGGATTCAAAACATCAGTTGGATCTTACCAAGCGAATTTCCCCCTCACATCTGGATGTGCCAGTGGGCCCATCTACCCAGACCATCCCAGACGGTGTATTTTTACCAACAGAGGAGGCAACATAGCTTTGCGTTTCTCAGTAAATTGAGCTGGTCACCTCTAAGCTTCCAGGGTCACTGGGTTCTGCTGTCTCTTCCTCCCCCCTGGAGCACAAATCTGACCCCCACCCTAGGCCATTTCCTCCCCGAGGCAGGCAGGTCTTGCTCATGACAGCCAGTGCTTTGTTCAGCGGCTGAGCCAACAATTCCTCCCGAGGGAGAGCGTAACTCTGCAGAGGCAAAGGTCAAGTGTGCTCTTCCCAAAGCCAAGGATTTGCCTTTGCCACTTAATCCAGGCTGAGATCTCACAGCCAGCACAACATTCCTCCTTAGGCTGGGAACACAGCCTTTGTGGACGGAGGAAGGTGCACGCCTGGGGCACAGGTACAAGGGGAGTGACCGAATATCTGCCCTTCACCACAAGCCTTTGGGACACCATCAAGGAGGCAGCTAGAAAAACAACCCCCCACCAGATATTTCATCACTACTTTGTAAAATAACCCTGCCCTTGCCCCCACCAGTTCAGGCCTAACACTAAAGATGGCCAAGTGATTCTTGGTGCTTAACTTCCACATTGCTTTACAGTGCTGCCTCCTTTAGGTGAAGAGTGGAAGCAAGCCAGCTTCACCACCACAGTGCTCGGCAGCAGCAGCTCAGATGGCTTCCAACAGCACCCAGAAGCACTCCTACTCTGCAGGGCGCAGCCACAGCCCTGCAAGGGGGAGCATGGGCAAGGGAGTAGCGAAGGGCCCCATCACTCTGTTGCGCAGTGGAGGTGAGGAGGAAACAGGCTCCTACTGTCCTCGCCTCAGCCAGCCATGGGCCTCCCAGCCATGAGCCTCCCAGCCATGGCCAAGCAAGCAGGTGGTGCCAACAGTGGAGACCATCCCCTGGTGCTCTCCCACACAATCACAAACTGCTTGAGGTGGGATGTGGCCTCTGGAGTTGGTCTCATCCAGCCCCCTGCTCAGGCCAGGATGCTCAGAGCTGTGTCTGGTTGGGTTTTTGAACCGCTCTGAGGATGTAGGCTTCACAGCCTTCCTGGGCAGCCTGCTCCAGCATCATTCATTCTGATCTGACCTCTAACACAGGTGGCCACCTTTGCTGCAATGGGCTCAGTCACTACTGGAGGAGCTGGGAGTGCCTCTCTTGGGGACGTGACACCCATGGACACACACAATGCTCTTGGCTGCACCTCCTGGCTCTAGTCCCCAAGGGGGTCCCTCAATCCCCAAGTTACAGGGCCATGTTAAGGAGGCTAAGCCCAGAGCAAAATGGCAGTGTCCCGCTCGTTCGCACTGACCATGCAAACACAGAGACAGCGGATCCGGCCCTTGTAGTTTCCCTCAATTTCTTGCTTTCTGTTCAAGGCAACTGAAGAAGCAGGGAGGGCTGGGGCAGGGGACATAATTTGGCAGGAAGACTTTCTTCTTTCAGATTCGATTGCCTCCAAGATTGAGGAGGATTAACCCTCCGGCCCTTCCATAAACACCAGACTCCCCCCATGGCCACCCCCACTCTCCGCTGGTCCCTCAGTCAGTGCAGGTCCACAAGGATCCTGGGCCCACAAGCCTGTTTTCATGGATCTGTGACATTTTACCTCCCAGTGCTTTTCTGGTTTTCATTATCTCTGTGGAGCTGATGACACTTAGACATTTCATCCCCCTGAAGGCTTTTTCTGGCACTTAAGCTTGATTTATGCAACGCAATCATGGCTGTCCTGATCACCTATGCTCACCTCTGGCTTGTTAACACCCTGGCTGGCCAAGGATCCTTCCCCTCCTGCCAGCAGATCTGAACCTCTGCACCCACTTTGGCAGCTTTCTCCTCCTATCTCATTCATCACTGGTCACCAATCACAGCAGCCTCTTTCCATGGGGGACCTGCCCCTGCAGCTGCCAGGTGAAATCCCAGGGGCAGGCACTGAAGAAGGGCAAACCCAATTAGCAGTTGTTGGGTAATGTTACCAATAACCTTAGCCTGGTCATTAACCCCAGCTGCTCGGAGAGCATCACCAGCTCAGGGTTCCTTCCCAGCCCAGTGGGATGCTTCTGGCAGGGGAAGCAGCCTCTTCCCTCAGCCTCGTGTCTTCTGCTCTTGCTAGAAACCAGTTCAGAAACAGAACAGGTTGGGATCTAAACAGCTCTTAACACTTATTACTGCCTGTCCCCAGAGGCAAATCCAAATCCAAAGTATAGCTACAACACATGTATATCTGTTTGCAACACCTCATTGAAGGAATTAAAGGGTGACAATGATACTGTACTCAGGACACGATGACAACTACTTCCATCAAGCCAAACAAGACCAAGGCCAAGGCTGGTCCAGCCTACTAACTGGTGCTAGAGCTTCAGGCTGGGCATGGTACCAAACATTACAGTGGAGCCCCTCTGTGTGGCCCCTAAGACATCTTTGCATTTGCAGGCCTGGCGACCTTTCCAAGCTTCTCTCCACCATCCTGCTATTCCTTTTCAGGCTGTTTCTTGCTCCTTGTCCACACTGCCTGTAAAAGCTATTCTGCAGGACGAAGGGTCATCTCTCATGAGCTGTCTGCATCATACCTGATGCAAGGGGGGGTGAACTGCCTCTGCAAGGCAAACCTTATACCTCCGGGTTGTACTTGGATGCATCCATCTTGCTTGTTACAGGAAGGGCCTGTCCTCTGTCCAAGCCAACAACTGCTGTCACCTGGTGAGGAAAGGCGACAGTGCTGAACACCATAACCTGGACACCCCGCACATTCCCTCTGAGACCTTTGCAGTGATTGCATCCAGCTAGGCCTGCTGGGAAGGAGGATCGAACAAGGGCAGCTGGACAGAAGCCCTGCAAGCCAGCCAGGCCTCCACATACTGGCCACAGAATTTGCAGCTGAAGCCACTAATAAATGAGGTGAAGGAAAAGTCTGGAACAGGGATCGAGTCTGGTCATGATTTGAGTCCTGACTCTAGAGCAGCTGGTGCAGCCTGGCGGGTGATACAGAACTCAGCTGTTCCAAACACCCTTGCTGAGCTGAAACTTCCTCCAGCATGGGCCAAGCACACCCTTCCACCTCTGAATTCCTGCAGTCTGGTAAAATTACAGGTAACGAAAGGACCCTCTGCCACCCTGCCACAGCAGACTTTATGCATCCAGGGTGCAAGGCGGGGTGGAGTCAAGATAGCAGCTGCCCGAAGTGGTTTGCAGTGATTCATCACAACTGAACAACCCCCCCCCCCGCCCCAACTCATAGGCTCCAAGACCCCATCAACACGTCATCTAAAGCACAAGCATTCCTCATCTTTCGCCATGCTGTGAGCTTCTCTCATAACATGGCTGCCCCTTCCTACTCTGCTTCTGGAGCTGGGACAGGCTCTCTTCCAGCTGGATGCCATCCAGAGCCTCCGCCGAGGTCCACAGAAGGAAGCAGGAGGTGCTCAGAGGGATGGGAGAAGGGACACAGAGGCCAAGGCTCAGGGATTAGGTGGCACTGCAAGAACCCAACACCTGTGGGTGTTGGGGTGAGAGGTACCATGGGGTCAGACCTTTCTGTTGCTACAGCTTTGGAGATTTCCCTCTTTCCATCTGCCTTCCCACCATCTGCTGAGGCGACTGCAGGGGAGAGGAGGTTTGCAAGGGTCACTCATGGGCCAAAGCAGATGGAAAGGACCTGCTGTGAGCATTTTACTAGAGATGGGCCAGACAGCTGCAACATGCCCCCCAGCTCTGCCGACGGCTCGCTGGATCATCCAGCACATAGAGAGTACCAGGGCCATAGAGGCTGGCTCACAACTGCACACACCACCCTGGAGGCTCTCTTGCAATGACGAAGGGTCTGCAGCTGGACAAAAGAATTAACAAGCTGTTTAAGTCCATCAGGGGCCTGAACAAACAGATACTGCCAGAAACTGGTCTCTCCCCCTCCTGGGGACCATCCTTCTGGTCAGAGATGGTTTTCCACAGTGCTCCCCGAGGTGGAGAACCAGCAGCATCTTTGCTACACAGAGCTCCAGGGCCTTCTCCTCCTGCACCTTTGAACGTCTCAGCCCTGCAGGCCTCCAAACCTGGCCTGCTGCAGACCTAATTAACTCCCTTGTTCATTTAGGGTATTTTGTCACTACATCAAGTAATTGGTGAACAGAGGCAACAGATCCTTTTGTGTGCTCACACGGACTCGACTGCTCCCTTTGGTCTGCTGGGGAAGCCCTCTCCTGTTCACCAAGTGTGCCTACAGTCCTCCTCTGTGGCCAGACACTTCTAAGATCTGCTAAGGAGAGCACACTGCCTCCCTGTCTCCAGCAAGGAAAGTACCTTTGTGGCCATCAGAAAACACCAGAGCCTTCTCAGGGCATGACACCTTTGAATTCAAGCAAAAATTTTGGCTGGACCGTGGACTGCACTCTAACCCTGTCTCCCTTGCTAGCACTGAGGCACCCCTCAGGGTTTCTCATCACTCCCTTTTGTTTGCATGTTTTCTCACGCACACTCAGAAGCCTGCTAAGGGGGCAGGCACAGACACTAGCCTGATGCCGCCACACTAGTTCCTCCCCATTGGTACCCACTCAGGTTTGCACACAGCCAGATGGATTTAAGAGGAACACAACCCCGCTGCTCTTTTACCCACCAGCCCCCATGCTCCCTTTTAACCCTAGCACCACAAGGATGGAGAGCAGCAGGGCCTTTCCACAGGGGGATGCCTGGGCAGGATTATCTCAGGACTCCTGGACCAAACAGGCAGCTCCTCAGCCTCTGGAAACCTCCCTTGCCTTTGTTCCTTGGCCTTCTAGGGTTGGGGGAAGGGATCCCAATGAACATGTTTGTGCTGTTCTTCTTAATACGGTGTTGTGTAACACAGACGGAAGTGACTACACCGGGAACCCCAGCTGAGAACAGAGACTTTAATCCTGCTGCCCAGGGAAAACTTGGAAAAAATACCTACATCTGTTCTGTTGCATTAGGCTCATGGCTCAGAGGCTGACAGCTGACCCTGGCTGCTCATGATGCCAAGGTATGGCCCCTGCCAAACAGTGCCAGCGTAAATTACCATGACTGATTTAGAAAAGCAAAAGGCAGCCAGGGAAAACTGGGGAGGCAGCTCTTCCTGTGCAGGTTCCTGGAGAAGGCCAAACCAGGAGTGCATGAGGGTACTTTTTCTTCACCACTACCACACTGGCAAACAGAGCAGAGAAGTAGTGATAATAGAAGAGAACAGAGTAGGGGA
Organism: Scopus umbretta; assembly: GCA_013400535.1. NCBI lineage: Eukaryota > Metazoa > Chordata > Aves > Pelecaniformes > Scopidae > Scopus > Scopus umbretta. The sequence continues at coordinate 13,085 of VZTL01054647.1, read as the reverse complement.
TGAGACGCAGGGAGAAGAATGAAGGTGAGGAGGCAGAGAAGAAGCCACAGCTGCATCCACCTCTCCATGAGGCTCACCAAGTATGGGCTTCAGGAGACAACCCTCTTTGTCCTCCAATCTGTGCTAGGCTCAGGCCATGGAGGAAAAAAGCAGGATTCATGGCTCAAGAAGGGTACGGGGCAGACATTGGCCTCTCAGAGCAGCACGCATGCTCTCTGCTGTGAGTCTTCCAGCTCTGGGACACACAAGAACACAGGTGTGGGGCTCCCCGATCCAGCGCCACATCACAGAGCCCTTCCGGGATGAGGCTTTGTCATCACCTCACCCCCACCCAATAGCTCAGAGAAGAATACAATAAAAATTAGCTACCCAGGGAATAGATACCCTGGAAACATGTCAAAGACTTCCCACCATATTTGGCGGGGCTCTGCATTGATACACCCACTGGGAACATGGTAGGTGCTGCACTGGGACCACAGGGCACGAGGCAGAGCCCCTTCTCTGTGCAGCCCCTCTCACAGGCAGAGCAGGATGCTGAGGGTGGCCCTCCCCTAGATGGGAGAGGGTTTCTGGAAAGCCATTAACATCCAGGTCTGTGAAGGATCTGCCTGTTCCCTATTCAAGTATTAAATTGGCTCAAACCTAATTAGCATGACATCTATGACAGGATTAAAGCAGATTCTACCTTCCTCTTCCTGCCTAGGGCCACCAGCTACCAAACACTCCTCCAGGTCAGCATCCTGCGCAGGACAGTGGCTAGCTTCAAAAGAAGCAGAAAGCAAGCTCCTTTCTAACTCTTGTCTGTCAGAGGCAGGCTTTGGCCCTGAAGCAGGAAGGCTTGTTTGCTTTAAATCTTATTTAACCATGGATGTTTTCATTATCCACATCCATGTCACACTCTTTTATCCGCCCTTAGGAGGACAGGGAGGAAAGATCTTACTTTCCTCAGCCCATCTGTGGAACAGACAGCTTTGATTAGCCACGTGCTTGTTGCCTTTCAATCCCTGCTGGCTGCTGCTTTGACCTTGTTCAACAAGACAAAGGGATCAGGAGGAGCTCTGTGTTTCCTCTTTACCCTTCAGCCTTTTATAAACTTCTGCTTCAGCACCACAACCTTATGGTCCTCTACCTGTCTCCACAGACTACCTCTTCACACAATCCTAAACGTCCAGCACTGAACTGAACGCTTGAGGAGCGAGGATCCTTTTGAGAAATGCAGCCAGAGAGATGCCTTCTGACCTGTAAGCATTTTTGCACTAGAAGCTAAAGATGCGTCTTGGATCCAATGCCACCAGTCCCATAACTTTACCATCCTCCTTCAGCTATTGCTGTTTGACCTGGTGCCTTTCCCTCTGCTCCTTACACTGACTGGGAGCAGATCTGTCAAGGTCAGAGCCTCTGGCCTGAGCCTGCACAGCAGCACCAAGTGCATTACACCTCACTAATGTGTTTGGAATGTGGCTCTTCTGAATCTCTGCCCCTTTGTGCTTAAATCGCAACTAAGCCCTGCTCAGGAGGAGGAACCGGAGGGACTGAGGCACAGCAGAGCCAACTCCTAGAAAGACATTCCCAGAGCACCTTCCAAAGCCACTTCCAACAGGCCACTGAAACAACTAACTGCAAAGTGTGAGGTCAGCTGGGCCAAGCCAGCTCTACTTAAAAACCACCCGATGCAGAGAGTATCCAAGGCAGGCACTGCCTGTGCAGGGACCACTTCAGGGCAGTTGCCCCCACCAGGGGTGGTAACAGGGTCCTTTTTGCTTCCTGTCCCTGGAGCTGCCGTAGTGCTCCAGCCACCTACTGCAACTCATCCAAACTCATGTCAACTTCCACTCCCTCAGGCTCTCTGGAAATGCTAGTGGTGCCTGCAGTTAATAAAAACAGTCCATTTAGTTATAATGAGACCTAAAAAGAGCATATCAGCGCTCTCTGTGCATAAGCTCAATTCTGCTTTCTTGGTTCATGTGTTAAAACTCCCTCTCCCCTGGCAAACTGATGACTAATCTGTGTCTCAAAGCCTGAGGGAATATATCTAATCTGGTTAGTGTTATTGCTGTTGTTTGTTCATATTAAGCACATTACTCTTACTAAGCTATTTGTCCTGAGTCTCCTGAGAGAGTCTGCTGCAGGTTAATCATACATATGTAAACCCAACTTCCTTTCATGCATTTTAAATGTGATGCCTGATGGAAAACAAAAGGGCAAGGGGGAGCAGTGCAACAGGGACTTGTGCCGAACCAGGGGATGCTTCCTAGATGCTCAGTTCTCATATGCTCCAGTTTGGGGGTTAGAAGCACAGCAAGAGAATCTGCCAGCCAACTCCTTTGCTAGACTAAGAGGGTCTGCTGAACAAAATAAAACAAACAACAACAACAAAAAAAAACCCAAACCCACCAAAACCCAGACAACAGTAACCCAACCTGCAGGGTTTCAAGAGAGCTGAAGTTGGCCACTCTTAAGCCTGATCAGCCCAAGTTGACTATCCATCCCCCTCTGGTGGCCAACCAGCCACAGTCACCTTTTGCTAGCAAAATAGGGTTGCCACATTGCTACCTACCCCTCCACGGAGGCACCCTGAGCATCCCTGAGCCCCGGGTCAGCACAGCCGTGCTCAGAGGACTGTCGGGCAGTGGACTTCAGAGCATGGAGCTGAATCAGAGAGCATGGCAGACCTGGCAGATGTCATGAAAGTCTTCTAAAAAGGAGAAGATTCATTACAAGAATAGCCAGCATCTGCCCAGTCCCTCCAACTTGGCAGCCTTGGGGCTATCTACAACTAGGCCCTCGATTTTTAACAGCAATGCTGTGTAGCAATAAGAGCCCCCATCTTGAAACAGAGCCCCACTGTGCAAGGAGCTATACAACATCTGGACACAGAGGGGCTGTCCGCTCTTTGGGATGGGGAACAAAATGGAGAGAAAGGACAGAAGATGAACAGGACGAGAGCAAGCAGAAGGAAACAAGACAACACTGGTCAGTGTTAAGAGATCGCAGCCCAGTGAGCTGCTCTCAATGGGTAAGGACACGCAGCAGAAAGACAACAGTTCAATGTCTTACTAGAAACCACCAAGGCGACATTTTTATACTATAATGTTTAGTTTCAACAGTGACTACAATTGCTAGCAGTGTCTTGCATGTTGTTCCCAGTATGAAAGGGCCTAGGAGAGGGAAGGCTGCCTACCACTGCTGACTGGTCTAGTCATAGACAAGGGAGAAGGGGCTGCCAGTTGTCCCTAAGTAGGAGTCCGAGTCTGTTCCACACCAGCAACAGAGGTCTCTGCAAGTCTGAGCTAGTCTCTAAACAGCAAAGCACTTCCCCAGACAAACCTGAACCCCCCCTGGAGTTGCTTCCCCTGTCTTCCCAGAGGACTGCAGAGACCTGTATTTCCCTGCATTTCTTTACCCGCTGCTATAAGCAGCACTATCTCATCTTGCGGCAAGCTCACACTTCAGCTACTGAAGCACACGAGAGGCCTGAGCAGCTGTTCCTTCTGGTAAGAAATGAGATTTCTACAGTTACTCAAAAAATTGCATCAGTTTACAGGCCATCAGAATTATGTTAGCATAAATCCCTAAATTAAGGGGTTGGTATGGGCCAACACACTTCTCACAGTTTATCACAGAATTGCCTCAAGAGGGAGAGAAGAATTTGGTTTTGGCCACTACAGAGTCACTCCCCCAAAACCCACCCAAACTCAGTCTGGCCTCCACGTGCCTCACAGAACACTCTGGAGCAGCCTCAGGCCAATTCCAGTTTCTCCATCCCTCATATGGTGCAAGAGCTCCACTTCCTTCATCTATTTACTGCAGCTTTATACCAAGGCTGAGGCTTGGCTCTCGGCCTCACTCCACATTTCCAACACCGTGTGCAATTGCCTACGCCTCAACACACTTTGTAGCACGCCATCCCTGCAGAAGGGTAGCTGGAAAAGACTGATCAGGAATTTTGGGTGAACTTCAGCTACAGCTGTTTCATTTTACTGCAAAAAAAGTTATAGCAAATTATGTCTAAAAATGAACACATTCATGCAGTAACACCTCCCTCCCACAATCAAGTTACATGCTCTGCAGAGCAGAGATTAGGGTTTCTCACGCATTCAATAAAATAAAAAAAAAAAAACCACAAACAAACAAAAAAAACCCTCCAAAAAACAAGGAAAGAATTTAAGAGGAAGATTCTAAAAATCTCAGATTCTGCAACATAAGGTTGCAGCCAAGACAGGCTGAGGTTCTGGTGGACTTTGCTGTTCCCTGTGTTTTCCTTTTATAGTTCCCATAATCACATGTTCAAATTCTTTCTGCTGTCATGTGCCAGGTCAGTCAGACACAAGATGGTAGCAGAACAGCCAAAACCATGCAAAGCATAGTAATTCACTATGGGAATAAAGAGTTACAGCCTGGTCCAACTGACCAACTCAGCCATAACACTATGAAAGCAAGAAGAAATCTTATCCAAATCAAGTATCATTTCCCCATTTTCTCATTCAGGTATCTGAAGAAATTCCTTCTCCATAGTTCTACAATTGAGGCAAAAAGAAAGCTGAGCAGAGGAACAGAATGCACAAAAATCCAGTTTCCCAAACAGCACATCTTGATACATCTCAGGTCAAGTGACCATGTGTGGAATCAAGGATCCTAAGACATCAGGCAAATCCTTGCTATTGCTGGAGACACCAGCTGGGGCATGTAGGATTCCAGCATGAAGTGCGTGGGCATGATTTCTCTCCCAGCCCCAAGTCCATGCCAGGTGCCAGGATAAATGGAGGCTGTGGAGTCAGGAACAGGTCACTGTCACCACTCCCTCTCCAAGACATCACAAGAAACTGGTCATCAGGACGGACAATGTGGGCAGCCAGATGATATCATGCATCCTGCAAAGAGAGGCAGAAACTTTAGAACCTACTTCATGCTAAAGTAATCCAGCAACCTGAGCTCTCTCCTTCATACCAAAACAAGATAGTGTTTCTGAAAACTCCAGCCTCAACTTGGGCCCCTTCCCATCAGTAATACTGGTCATGGCATGTAAAGACATGTCCACATGGTTTGCCGTATATCATTTTGCTCATGCCATGTTTGCAAAGTCACCCACCTTTTAGTGCCCTGACCCCAACTCCAGCAGCCCTAGACTCACACCACCTGCAATTTTCAGCGGACACTGGAACTTCAGTTTCAAGATTCTTTGTAACGCTTACCACTGCATTATCTAACCTCCGTCTTCTCCGAGTACAGCACAAGGCAACTATGTTCCTACAAGGAGCTTCTAAATAATAGCATGATCCAGCACAATGCTACGGAGATGATCCCTGAGACTCACATAGATTGCTTACTCTCTTCTTTAGCTAGTGCTCATGGCTTGAAAGTCAGAATCAAGGTTAGATGCTCATTTCATAATATATGAGAACATCTGCCTAGTTATATCATGGAACACACACAGCCAGCCAATGCTATGCTGGCTGAAGATGGGGTAAATCCTTGTACTGCCCAGGAAACTGTTTTCATCGTTTTACAGGCAGTGATGCTAATGGACACAGAATCACATTGCAGCATCTTCTCAAGTTTTAAAGTTATGATTTTAATCCTTAGGCTACAATAACAACAACAAAAAAAAAGTCCAAGGAAAACCAGTGATAAATTGAATGTTTTTTGTCAGAGCTAGGGAAAAGCTCAAGCTCAGAGAATCACAGAAATTGGATGTTGCCCCTGAGGGCAACAAGCTGTCAACTTACTAATTACTCTGTTGTTTGTTAGCAGACACTTGCAGGTACATTGCTTCCACCCTGCAATCTGAAAGTATTTTGTACAACTTAGAGGTGCAAAGGACTCAAACGCCCCCTCTTCTGGCTTCATCTAACCCTCTTGACAGTACAGTGAAGCACAAGCAGTACAAATACCTGCATCTCAAAGAGTCAGGGAGTACACAGTGACATGAAAAAGTAATTGCACCAATTGCACTACTAATTTACATAAAAGAGTTCTTAAAATACTTTCTGGCATTACCAGCCACTTCAGCCCATTTTCCAGCCTACTGCAGAGACCTCACAGTAGCCTGCAAGCCCCAGGCCAGAGTCTCACCTCTTCCCGAAATTTCACAGGTCCTGGGTTCAGTCAGGTATCCTGAAAGGCTGCAGGTGGAAAACCATCCTCTCCCCCCTGCAGGAGACCTTAGCAAAACACCTGAAGACCTGGAGACACCCCTCACCCATGGACTGCACTAACCAGTTTGATTCCCTCTGTACAGCCCCAAAAGAATGCTGAGCTGAGAAGGCAGCATTTTTAAAATATTTTATTTATTATACAAACTATTTACAAAATCAGCTACTACAACCACAGGCTTCCAAATTCTGGCTGAAATCTGCCAGAAACTCACCAGAGGGAACCAGGATTTGACCTGTATCATCCACAGCTCCTGGTTTCTAAAAACATGCAACATGGCCTGCAGGTACAGGCTGAAGCCAGGCCCTCTGTACTTCAAAGCAGCTTCAGGAAACAGGGAACCTCTCTGAGATGATACCAGGATCCTAAAGATTTCTACAGAAGGGTCTCTATTAAGTGGGAGTAAATAAAGGGTAAAAAGAAAAGTAACGAGCCTCTGCCAGAAGTAACATACAGTATAGGTGACCAAAGCACATCCCCATTGCCAGTGTTAAGGGCAGCGTAAGAAGTGACTGCACTGGGAAAGGGTATAAAGCTAGAGACAAGTTTAGAAACATTGTGATGTATCTTAGAAACATGGGACCAGTTAGGGGCCTGTAGAAACAATGGGGATGGGTTTAGTTGACTAAAAGCACCCATCACAGTTCTGACTGCACTTGTGTTAAGAAGAAAGTCCTTGGCATCTGCACAGCTGCTGGGAAGCGGGGGGTGCTGGCCGAAATGCAGTGAGAAGCATTTAGGAGCTATTTCCAGCAGAGGAAGGCTGCCCAATGTCCAACTACTTCAGCCTCAGAATAAAAAAAGCCCAGCTCAAGAGAAGAAGGGAGAAGATTCCTGAGGAAGATGTCACTGGCAGAGTTGGCCCATAGCTACAAGGCTGGAAACATTCTCACCAGGTGAGACCGCAAGACAAGGCTGCAACCTGGGAACAGCACCAAGCTATGCCTCCCAACAAACAGGAGTCAAGCCAAGCACTGCCACCTCCTCTCGGTCCCTGGAGAAAGCAGCGAAGTGGTTGCATGGAGAACACAGGAGCTGTAACTACTGACCATGGAAGCCACCTGCAGTATAAATAAAATGGTACTATACTCTCCACCCAAAGGAGGTCAGGACCTGCAGAATGGAGCCTGCACTAAAAAAGGGAGAACAGCCACTACTAAAGTGATGTGTCAGAATGCAACAGTGGCAACTCTCAAGCTGGCAGCCTCCTAGCACCTTGGTGCCAGTGAGGGAATGAATTCACAAGGCAAAGTAATCCCCCTGAGTAGGCTCAATGCTCAGCTGGCTGCTTTTTGGCACCAAAATGGCTTATTTTTTTCTGTACAGAAGTAACACACTCAGCCCCAGAACAGCTAAGATGCTGTCTTAAAAACATTTTCTAGATATAGAATGTTTCCCCCAAATTCCCAGTCAATTCAACTAAGCTATACTGCAAAAGTACACACAGTTATCTTAAAATACCCACACCGTGCAGAGGTCTGCCTGGATCAGGTTGAGGACAGCAAAAGGGGGCTGAAGAGGATGATGCGACTTTTTGTCTAATACAGTGTTCTAAAATTAGCTCAGGGATGCCAGTCTGAGACTCCATTCTGGAAGAAATCCAGCAATTCCATAATCCAGTGAAAGCTTACATTGCAGGCAGTAGCAATGCAGGTTTCTCACACTGACTCCTGCATGCCTTTAACTCCTGACCTGAACTAAGGGACTGTTGAGAACTTAAAGATCTTGAATTGTGCTTCACTGAAGAACTCATCAAGATTCCCAGATTCCCCTTCCCTTTACTTCCCCGGGAAGGACTGAATGGACTGCCAGCAACAACACACCCCAATCATAAGCTTATTCCTCATGCTGGTCTGCCCACTCCTCTCCCCACAAGCCAGACAATGGTGAGTGCAGGCTGTTGCATGATCATTTGAGTGAAGTTCTAGTTAACATTTTGTTCTGGAAAGCCAGCAGCACTGAATGAAACAGAAGCAAAGGAGAGCTGAAGAAAGAAGGTGGGAAAATTGGGAGGACTGAAAGCCAGCTGCTCTCCAGGCACCAGCACCCCTCTGGAAACTCTGCCTGAAATGCAGTAGAGAAAGAGAAGCCTCAGGCTGTTGCGTGATAGAGGTAGAAGCCAAGACCCTGTGGGATGCTGGGGTGGAAGTACCACATTCAACCCAGTACCATCACCCCAACAACAAACGCAAGCCGAGTGCTCACTGTAGCACTGACCTGTCACCGTCACTACATAACATACATACCCTGAAGGTGAATGTGGGATAGGCATTGGTGCTCAGCATTGAGGGACCACACTCGTGCCCATACTCTCTCTCCTGAGGAAGGGAAAAGAAGGCAAGGGCATGGGACAGCTTCCTGTGCAACATCAACTGTCAGAAACATTCAATGGAGGAGAAACTCCTCTTCCAGTTCATTTGCAGAGGCTCGTTACTAGCCACTGCTGGAGAAGGACGCTTCTGCTGCTGGACCCTGACGGAGGTAGTACAGGATCACTGTCAGGGCCAACACTTGTGCTCCGATGAGATTGTTCTCCCCATTGGGTTACTCCCTCCAATGGATACTGCCCATTTTTCTCTGTGGCACAGGTGACAGCAGCATCCAGAGCACGATGGAGGAAGAGAATTGGAAACCTTTCTGGGTCAGGTGCTGAAAGGATGGACAACCCTATACTCTTCATGAGTCACAGAGTTAGATGAGCTATCAGGGAGCATCACTGGGCAAGCTGAGCCAAGACATGGAAAGTTACTAAGGCTTCCCATGAGCCAGGTGTCCAGCAGAGCTCCATGCTGGTCTTCCCTCTTCCTCCCAGACAGCTACAATAATGGCAGCTCAGCAGATCTCCTGCACCTCACTGTAACTTCTGCTCACAAACTTCATCTTCTCACAGAAGGATGGGTGTACAGCGTGCAAAGAAATCAAGTGCAATATCTCCTTGATGAATGCACCACAGTCCTTTTGTTGTTTCACATTGAACCAAAGGGAGAATGAGGGAAAGGGAAAAGATGAGCTCTTGATGACACATTTGGGATACGGCAAGGCCACATGACATCTTCTGGATGACAAATTCCTTTACACGGTGTCTTTGCTCCGCCTCCATTGCCTATGTGAAGGAAATGCGAACAAGCAGAGGATTGAACCTGGGTCTTGCCACAAAGAGCCAGAAGGCTAAGTGGTCTCTCCTGGAAAGGGGAAATCACAGCATGCCAAAGCCCTCACAACCCTCGCTGATAGCTAACTGCAACATCTTGTGCACTTCTTCATAGGAATCGTAAGTGGGGAGGCACAGCTGGTTAAAACTGCAAAACAAAAGAAAAATTCTATTCAGACTAGATCTGAGAGGGGACAATCCCCATCAGCTGCTTTTAGATGGGTTGACATGAACATCACACGCATTACATGTTATATATACTGCTTGCCCACCATGACTAGCTGGTGTCATTCCCAAAAGCACAACGCAGGAAGTCCCACCACCCCAGGATACTTGCCAAGTGTGGGCTGTCGGCAAAGTACCGTGAGTTGGAGCTGCAATGATCTGGAAAGATGGACAGAGCGCAGCAAACCCTCCTGGGGGCAGCTGAGAGGAACCAGTTGTGAACTGCAAGAGCCTGGCCAGCTCCTCCTGCGTGAAACTCGAGACCACAGTCCAAAACCACCTCATGACCTGTTAAGAATCAGGAAAAGTAAAGCCAGGTCAGCCAAGCAAATCAAATAAGCATATAAGCAAGTTGCAAGAACATGAGTCAATTGCCTTGCAAGAAAGTGCTCTACTAATAGTCAGATTTTTTTTGTTCTACCAGGGTGACACATAGAGGCAAGCATTACATAGTTTCTTCTTATCAGTTAAGAGATGTTCCACGCTACTACCTCCCACCAGTCCTTTCCCTTAAAGCAGAAAGGCTTCTGCTCTCCCCACAGAGATTTTATTTTTAGAAATACCTGCATATGCAATGAGGTAGGTTTACAGTGCAGAAGCTCATTTGCTTCTTGCACTATGCTAATCTTTTGCTTTTTCACATCCTCTGGTACTTTTACAGGAAGGTGGAACCATCCCAGCATTTAGAGCTAGAAGCTTGTACTCCCAATCTCTTTTCATCTTGGGTGTTTTGGCAGCTTCCATTATTCTTCTAAATGAAGTTTCTACCGTTCCCATACCCCTCCCACTGGGAAAGGTGGGGAGGGATGGGAACAATTACAGGGTACAAATTTAGGCTACTACATCAGTAGTTATTAACACAGCACTGAATTCCAAAGACTCCACATGGGTTGCTATCATGATCTTCAAGCATCCCTCAGAGAGAAGTGTATCACCATGAATATCTTCAGTAGCAATAATTCCCACCAATTCCTCATGATTCCCTGCTGAACTGGTCTTAATTAGTGCTTTGTTTGATTTTCTTAAAGAGACCACTGCTGCTGATTTTTTTCCTGCTGGTAACTGATTAAGCATCATCTCTGGTTAGCCAGGCTGAAGGATATCTCTAGGGGAAAAACATTATTTCATAATGTGTGCAGTCCTACTCCTGACCCCTGAATCTTCCCGTTTGTCCTTCTGGAAGCCTAATTTTCAACTAAGAAATCTGTTCCCAGTTTAAGTTGGCTTCTGTAGTTGGGATAACTGGTTTCAGCAAGCAGGAGGGAGAAACCCTTTCACTTACCTTCTCACGGAAGTGCCAAGATCCTCCTACCACTACAGCATGTGCCTTGAAGTCACAGACACTGATATCTCCAGTACCACACATAAGCAACTGAAAGGCAAGATGCTGCAGTCAGAAAGTCAGGAGCCCAGGAAACAAGGCAACAGCTACTGTGCAAATTACAAGTGTTTAAAATGCTTAGAGAAGAAACATTTTGGCTTTATTCCAGATCCAGAAAGCAATTCATTTGTCAGAGAGGAGGGGAAGGAAGGATAGAGATGCTTAGGGAGGTAGCAATTACCTCAAGCTCGTTCTCATCAAAAATAGCCAGGAGGTTCTCAGGAACTAACTCGTTAAGACCTGGAAGAGAAGAGAAGAGGTGAGCAGCAAATGCTATCCCTTGGGACATAAAGGCAGAAAGCAGTGGTGAGCAGACAGCATGTTACCTTTCAGGAAGTGATCCACCTCCTCCCTAACCTGATTGGCCAACCTGTACTGTGCAAGCAGATTTAGATACAAGATTTTGTTTTCATTCGTCACTGGTACTTGAGCCCCTCCTGTCACCAGTTCCACCACCTGAAAACAGGAGAACACTTGACATGAGTGTGACCAGCAGCATTCCCCAAACCTCAATTCCCAACCAGAATAAACGCAACCAAGGAAGTACTGCCCAGAGTAAGCTCAGTTTTCTGGGGTACATAGCAGAGTTCTCTGCCTCCCCTGCTACAGGCAGAAGGGGTTAAACTGTCCCACCTTCAGGAACCACCTCCCTCACCTTCTCCAGTTGTCCTGTTTTGCTGTACTTCTCTTCAGCGAAGACCAGATCCATCTCACTCACGTCATTGTTCAGTATGAAACAAACTTTGGATTTATAGAATTCTGGGTCATCTGTTTCAAAATACTGTGTGAAAGAAAAAGAAGGCAGGAACATGGAGGGAATTAAAACAAACAAACAAAACCCAAACATACATTGTTAACCACGACTCTGGATCTGCTTCTACTACACCAACATTCAACCTTTCCCCAGACCAATACAGGCTTCAGACAAGGCTGGGAAGCTTTACCTTGTAATGCATACGAAGCCCTATGATCTGAGCCAGGAAAGATCGGGTGAAGCGAGCTCGAACCAGTTGTTTGTAAGCACCTCCCAGAGATGACTCATAAAGACACTTTCCTACTAGGCGGCCTGCAAATTCATACACTTTGAGTCGTAAATATGTGGGACGCCCTGGATTTGGATGCACCTGCGAAGAGGAAGCAAAAAGAAACATCCAAGTACCAGACAAGACTAGCACAAATAGCAAGTATGGGACCAGTTCAAGCCACTGCATCTCTCAGGCTGCCCTCGGAGCTTTACTGTAAGACTGTCAAAGCCAAGCAATAGAAATAAAATGCCTGCGCCTGCCTAGGAAGAATACAAAATGTTTCACACGCGCAGGCCAGAAGCTGTATGAGAGCAGAAATGGATTCTGAAACATTCAGACTCAACAGACACTCTGATGCTACCTCCTCTTGCCCAGAAATCCAGCCTTCCCTGCTGACTGGCCACCCTCTGCTGTTCATCCAGCCAGTTCTTTGACAGTTCAATGGCTTAAGATCATCAAGCAAAGCTTTGAGAAAGGTACTGGAAGTGACTGTACAGGCAAGCTAAAGAATGGGTAAGGTAGCACACCACAATAAATTTAGCGGCAGTATTATTTAGCCAGCAGCATGTCAATGCACACAGTTCTGTGCATTCAGCATAGGAACTGCAGACTCACCAAGGCCTGGTTGTTATCGCTAAAGCGGGTAAAGAGTTGATTGGTGGTATCAAATAATGCCTTACAGATGAGCTCAAACCACTCTCTGCGTGGACCACCCCAGTCCAGAGCTGTAAGATAAAACAAGCTTAGTCATCCATGGGTCATCAATTCAAGAGTTTCATGCACGATGCTTAGTATTGCCTGACATGGGAGCTCATTGCAGTGAACAGCTCCACAGCAAAAAAGCAGTAGACAGAGACTCCAGAACTCTAGGTTCTGCTCCCAGCCCTAGTCCTGATATTTTTTATTTGGGCCTCAAGTCCCTATATAAAGCAGGGAAAGAATAGAACCAGCAGGATAATTTGCTAACATCTGTGAGAAAGTGGAGGGCTGGAAAGCCATAAAGGATAGACATACTACAAGAAACCAGAATTTTAGACTAAAACTATTCCACCATCATTCCTTTCACTTCCTCCTCAAATATATTCACAGGATAACTCACCTTCTTCATCCTGAAAAATCACTTCAAAGTTTTTGCTCCAGTCAGAAACAG
>VZTL01054644.1:6637-26888 GCA_013400535.1 Scopus umbretta | reverse complement strand
CCATGCCTGCTAGACCATGTCTATTAAAGCTCTTCTGTCTCCAAACTGAGTCTTCTAAAATAATTTCTAGTCCATCCTAATGAGAAAAATGTTGGGTTTTTTTAAAGTATTTGCCCTAAACATTGTTGCTGTTTGTGGTTTTTTTTTATTTAATAATAAAAATCAAACTATCTTCATTCTTATCATCTCTTAGACACTTATAAGCTAGGAATGAAACATATTTTTCCTGATATAGTCAGATGTTTTTCAACAGAAGAAGGTTATTCCCTTTATAGACATTTGGCTAGCTGTGACTTATGTGAATAGGTTTCTAATGGCTTCTAGATTAGATTGGGAAGAAATTTTTCTGAGCATCTAATTAGCTGAAATAGATATTTGCACATTGGAGCATAGGCAACCTACTAGAATGATCTTAGTTTTTCCCCATAGAAATAATTTTATGTCAGTGAAAGCTCCTTAGACACTCATGGAATTTCCACCTTTGTGATTCTACCATTCTGGGACACAATAGTTATACCTGAAGATCTGAATACTGTAGTTGCTGGTTTCAAAGCAAAGAAAGCTGAGTGAAATCACTTTAATCTAATGTCTTAAATTAGAAGAGTTAGTGGTCCCTTATTGCCTTAAAATCCATGAAACTGATGACAGTCTGAGTTTGCCAATCTCTTTTCTTGTTCCTTTCATTCTGTAAAAACCATGATTTCTTTTCTGACTTCTCCTGCTCACTTTTCATAGTCTAGATTTTCTTTATGTCACCCCAGCCTGCTTCCATACATCTCCATTCAATTTCTTGTCAAAATGTTCCCTAAGCTTTTGTCATCTTTCCCTATGAATGTATGACCACCTGTCCTGGTTTCAATTGGGATAGAGTTAATTTTCTTCCTAATATCTGGTATAGTGCTGTGGTTTGGATTTAGTGTGAGAATAATGTTGATAACACACTGATGGTTTTGGTTGTTGCTAAGTAGTGTTTACACTAGTCAAGGACTTTTCAGCTTCCCATGCTCTGCCAGGGGCACAAGAAGCTGGGAGGGAGCATAGGCAGGACAGCTGACCCAAACTGGCCAGAGGGCTATTCCATACCATATGGCGTCATGCTCAGTATAGAAACTGGGAGGAGTTGGCCGGGGGGCAGCAATCACTGCTCGGGGCCAGGCTGGGCATTGGTCAGCAGGTGGTGAGCAATTGCATGGCGCAATTGTTTTCTATATTCTATAATTCTATATTCTATAATTGTTTTCTATATTCTTTTTTTCATTATTATTATCACTTTCTCTTCCTCTGCTGTAGTATTAAAGCGCCTTTATCTCAACCCATGGGGGTTTACTTTTTTTTCCAATTCTCTCCCCTATCCCATCAGGGGTTGGGGGGAAGAGTGAGCGAGCAGCTGTGTGGTGCTTAGTTGCTGACTGGGGTTAAACCACGCCACCTTAGCATGTCTCTCCATTTCTTTTTATTTCTGATAATTCCATACAATGCTTTTGTGGCTGATTCACCTATTTTACACCCCCTAAAATAATCTAGTTTTTCTTGTGTCCTTGCATTGATCTTCTCACATCTATAGCTCCAAGATTTACTTTCATTTACATTTCCAAAGTTGGTACTCCAATATTTTTGTTATTTGTCTGCCCAAATTATCTCAGGTTTCCTCCTTTGTACTAGTCAACCATAGTTTCAGCCATAATAAATTCCAAAGTTATTCCTTTAGTTTTTAACATTTGAACATTTTATGGTACTCATAAATCCTTTGTTTTTTTACAGTATTTTGTTTCCTTACCTTCTGTTCAAAATCCCAAGAGTTACAAAACCTGTTTCAAACTGGTATCCTCTTTCTTCTCAGTTTCCTTTCTCTCATCCAGATCATCAATCTAGTTAAAACTGTCTTTGGAGATTTGTGTATAAACCATTACTTCATCCATTTTCTGCCAGTTAATCCTCTAATTACATCTTCCTTCACATCCATTCCATTCAGTTTATTACATCTGTCATCTACACTACTCTCTGTCTCCCGCAGTTTTCCTACAAGCCATCCTTTAAGAATTTTTATAACTTAGCTTTCAAGTCCTTGTCTCTTTCAGGTGTACGCAGGGAGAAAGAAGTCCATTAGCTGTATTGCATGGCAGGAACAAGAGTCAGACTTAGAGAAGGAAAGTGTGTCCTTCTAATTCCCAGTCCTTCCCTTCCTGGTTATAGGCAGACAGTGTTTGTTACAACAGGCAGGGCTGAGCAGGACAGGAGGGAAACCATAGCTTGAAATAATGTCTTCAGGGGCTCATTAGGAGGACACAACATCTCTCTTCTACCAAACTCAGAGTTCAGCAGACCTTGGGAATATGGAGTTTCCATCTCTCACAGAGAAGTAAGATATCTAGTTTATGTATCTTGCATTTGTGAGAGGCAGAAGCTCTAAAAAGTGGACTGCTTCACTAAGTTTTTTTTGTTATGATCTCGCAGACACTCCAAATAAAGCCCTTTTCTCCCAGAAAGAAGGTACATCCACCTTAAAAAAAAAAAAAAAAACAACAAAAAAAACCCCAAAAAAACAAAAAAAAAAACCCAGACAAAGACTACCCAAACCCAGAGAATGTTCTATTACTCTTTTACCCATTTCAGGCCTTAAAGCTGAGCTTCTGGATTTCTCTGTGTGTCTATATATGTATATATACATATATATTTTAGCTGGGTTTGGGGAAACAAATTTCTTCAACTTTATTTCTGGATATGATTTAGCTGAGATTACTAGCCTAGACTGACCTCATCTGAGAAATAAAGCTTTTGGATGTTGCTGCAAGATCCACATAATAATGAACAGATATTTAAGCAAGAAGTACAGACTATTCTATTTTGACTGTGTTGCCTCTGGTTACAGTAATTGCAGTCAGCTGAAGTATGTCAGCTTATGCCCAACATGCATTCTTAGTGAGAAGGTAGCATTTTGTAAAATGGGAAAGCCTCTCAGTAAAAGAAAAGGCCTCTCAAAGCTTTCAGCTGGCAATAGTGCACCGCTACAGCAGCTTGGTGTGTGTCAAGTTGATCACTTCACTGGCAGCCAGGCTACATGTCAAAAATACTGCAGTCCTCCTCATCTACTAGTAGAAACTATTTCCTTCCACTTTTATTCTCTGACACTTGCAGTCTTAACCCTGTTAAAATGGAGGCTAATTCTTTGCAATCAGAAGCTGTAGAAACATGCTACAACTATTTATTAAACAGGGAAATAGCCCATGTTTTAACTACTGTAGATGAAAAAATATTATGCGCATGGATGAGTGCAACCCATTCATTGGTTAGCAAACCCACAAATCTGCAGAGAGAATCAGATATCCACCTGATGCCCCAGCTGCTGGAGTTCACATATGAATCTCTGGGTTAGCTGACAGATTTGTAAGAACTCATGTAGGCAGACAGACAACTCCCTGCTAAAATTGCTCCACAGCAGAGGAGGTTTGTGTGAATTGTTAATTCTGGTACACAGGCTGCTGTGCTTATGAATGATTAGTTTCAGGCAAGGGTATAGACAGGCAAGCATGCTGGACATGAATCTCTCCCAGTCCACCTATTCTGGCACAGTATTTGAGCAGGATAATGTTGGCCTCTCAGACAAGTACGTTAATCTACTTGTGTTATAATAAATGTGCGCATCCGAGCCCACTGAGGAATTTTACTTTTTCTACAGGCAGAGTTAGATTGGCACAGTTTTTGAAATGCTTCCCTCCTCACATTAACTGTCATGATATGGAAGCGATCTAGCTCAAATTTGCTGTCAGAGGCATCCAAGTTGTGAGTGAACAACCGTGCTCAGCTTTTTCTTCTGTAAAAGTAATGAAACAAACTCTCAGCTTAGCTTACTTGTCATAATTCTGAGTGGCTCAAAGCAATTCAGGAACAACAGTTTAGACCACTAAAGGCTGCCACTGCCAGTTCTGTTAAACATGTCCTGCTGCAAGCAGCTGGCACTAAACGTCATTATACCCTGACTGATAGTTTAAGTAGAAAATGCAGCATAGAGCCACGTTATAAAGACAAATTCTTTCACATAAAGGAAACCTTAATCATGAGAACAGGATCTGGCCTGCTGAATGTGTTAAGTTTTTCACACTACTACTGTAAGGCAATAGTCAAATTTTTGCATTTGGTAACATAAACTATGATGTGTATTTCATAATCAAGAAATATGAAAGCAATAGACATAAGAGGCAACATATTGTAAATGGAAGATCCAGAGACTTAGATTTATGCAGGGGTCTACTACTGACATACCCTATAAATTTATACAAGGTGCTTCAGTCAAGTATCTAAATGTGAAGTATCGTTAATGGTATTTTCCCTTCTCCTATAAATTCAAAGAACAGTATGATAACAAAGTGTTATTATATGTGCATGGTCTTTTTCAGTATCTATAGTAATAACTACATAAGCTCTACTCAGCTTTGATATCTTTGATATCTCTGATATCTCAGTGAAAAATTGAAGGAAAATGTTTTGAAATAAAAGTTTAAGAGGAAAAGCAATTCCAGAAAAAGCAAGCAAAAAACCAAGCTTGTATCTAAGTCTAAATTAAGCCTAATATATAAGCTTATAATTTTGATATACAGTATCTATTAAGGGGAAGTTATGATAAATAATCGTAACATATATATTTGTTACAGAACATTTTCATAATTTGAATAACATAGCCTTTAGTCCAATGAGCAAAAGTATACAATTATTTTCACTCTCATGCTTCATTAGTCCACTAATATAGATATATGCAGACACACATTCACACACACAAATCTAGGCTTTCAAATAATTTCTTATGGCCTTAAGAAAATATTCTGTTCAGTCTAATTTTTTTGTAAGAACATTGATTAATATTGCCAGTTGAAAATCAAACAGACTTAGCTACTTGCAAAGAAAACGCTATAACCGATATCTTTGTCAAGTTCTCTCTGTTCCTGCTTCAGCTGTCAAAGTCAGTGGTGCACTGCAGCATTGAAGGTAATTTCCATTTAGTGGTAAAAGCTGTTTTCCTCAATTTTTTGGCTTCTTTGTCTTTTGCCTTCTTTGTCTTTCTACTTGCCCCCTATCCATCTAATACCACTCAGATGTCATTGACACACTTACATTTACCACACCCCAGCGATTCCTATCCACCTACATGACATGCCTATAGCACAAATGCTGATGATGCATTATATGTCCAGCACTTTTTGTCGCAGTGACATTCCTCAACAAAGTACTGCCTAGGGGCAGCTGCTGGTTTACAGCCACTCTCTTATGCAGCAATTATTCAGTTCGATTACATGTTGATGATAAGCTATTAAAAAGCACTCACGCAGGACTTTTTATTTACCAATGATCGTGACATTCTTTTTTTTCCTTCTGCCATCTACAAATCTAATTGGAGATCAAAAATAAAAACCATCTGACAGGTTCTCAGAATGCTTGGATTAATTAATGAATGTAAATATATCTGCATTAGCCATAGTGTTTCTAAAACAAAACCTCAGAGAAAGTGAGGGAAAGAGGGAAAGAAAAAAAAGAATTGTATTCAAAAAGTCACATTCTCTAAATACCACGTCCCTTGTGTTTTCAGATTGATTTACAAATACCAGAATGATAAATGCATGAATAAAATTCAGGGTTTTAGGTCTTATATTGATGAATTAGCCAGATACCAAAGAATCTGAATAGTATTCTGGTGGGCAAGACAAAGGTAAAAAACAAAACAGAGCACCTCAGTTATTTAGCTACTACCACTCAGTATGTGGTGGAGTCAGGAAGAACCTCAAATAGCCCCTCTATATTATATAGAGACAGCATTCAGAACTAGCTCTCTTGATGTATTGCTGTGTAAACTAGAATAAATGCAGTTTCATTTTCTTAGAGACTCCTCTGTCTTTAAAATGGGAATGGAACAAAGAGAAAGGAAAAATGTTGCAGATCTATAAAATGATCTGATATTTAAAGCAGTCTATATTAGAGATATAACAGAAAGGGAGAACTGTAACATAGTATCTTAGTTATATGGCAAATATAAAGTGTTTAAGTGTGTTAAAAAGAGAAGAAAAAAACCCCAAACAAACCAAACTAGTAGGACCTATAAGTGGTTCAGAATGGACAGCAGAATAACTTACTTAAAACTGCTAGTCTATTGCAGAGGTCCAGGTATTTTATTTAACAACAACAAAAAAAACCCTAACGGTTTTATAGTTTTATTTTAAGGGCTTAGTAACTGTTCAATATACGGTCAAGCATGAAACTAATGTAAAGAAATATTTGGTTTTGAGTCAAGTAAATTAGTAAGAACTTAAAAGCACACTTCTTTACTACAGGTCACTTCAAGGTGGAATTGTCAATAAATAACTAGCTATTTACAATCAATGAGCATATAGTATTAGGACCGCAGACAGGTAAAGTTCTTCCAGACAGAGCAAAATGCCCTGCTTGTGTAACCTGTAACCCATCAGCTTGATCTCAATTATGTGTATTACATAAGAACTGTAAGTTTAAGTCCTCACTTTAGCCTAAAAGCTCCCAGTCTTATGTGTTGAGTAATATGTGAGGGAAAATATATCAGTTTGTGCAGGGATGATTCTTTTATGGTGGAATTTCATGGCTCCTAAAAGTGAAAAGAGGAAAAACTACACCACACAGTCAACAGTCTCTTGGAATGGCAAAGTAAAGTAATAATAACAACAGTAGTAGTAGTAGTAGTTGTTGTTGTTGTTGTTGTTGTTGTTGTTGTTGTTGTTGTTGTTATTGTTATTATTATTATTACTGCTACTATTGTTGTTGTTGCAGGAATGTCATTTGAATTACTTGACATTTTGAGAAATATGTCTATTTGAGTTAAAGCTACTTAGCTTAGTAAAGGTGCAAGTCAGTTCTATAATTGCAGTTTTATGCATATAGGTCTCCTTGCACAATGTGTAAGAGGGCAGTGCAGCAAATTTGAGGTTGAAGATTACACAAACAAGAAAAATATCTAAAAGTTAGGCACTGTGAGGTTATTCCCAAGGGTCCTCCATAGAATTATTCTTGAGTCCCAAACCTATGGACAAACAGATCCTGGATTGAAGCCCACAGTTACCACCTCTTTTATGAGTGTTTACAGAAGGCATTCATAACATACCTAAGCAGTTTTCAGGTAAACCATTTTGCCATCTAAAAATCAGCAGCTGCTTTGATTCTTCCTGTCTTTTTTGTAGCCTGATTACAAGATAGTCTAGCTGTTCCGCCAAGTGGAAGACAGGAAAACCATTACTGAAATGTCACTCTGACCCCATTCAAAGAATCAAAGGCTTTTCAAAGAATCAGGTCTTGAAGTAAGCCCAAAGATGATCAGCCTTTGATTAATGCAGTTTACTTCCTTCTCTTGAGAGAGCTGGAGCCCTAGCAGAGGTAATGAACTGCTTCTGCTACTGCGCATCAGCAACATCCACTAGCTTTGAGCTGAATACTGTCAGTACAAATGAATTGACATAAAAGCTCTATCAGCCAATTCAGTGTTCTTATCTTTTTTATATGACTGAGATATTAACAGACAACAGGGAGAAGGCAGCTGGACCACACAGAGTCATACAGTGTCACAGCTGGAATATGTGGAAGGGAGTTATTTGATATATTTATAGAATTCAGCATAGAACCATCAGGACAGAGTATTTTGCCAATGGATTAGAACTTAATGGTTTTTATAGATTCAGCTGTAGATACATTTTTATCCCACTGGAAAAATATGGATGAAAATTTATTTAAATCTAAAATGAATTAAAGAATTTAAACAAGACCGATACCTCTTCTAGTGTTCTAGAAACTGTGAGGAGTTAAAATCAGAACAGTCTAAGTTTAAAATTATATTACTAAATTTGTTGTTTTACTTTATACTGGAGAAAATTAACAAAGGTCTTCTTAGCTGTCTATTGTTCACCTCCTCTAATTTACTATTTCATAATGCATGCAGTCAGATTAATTACAGCTTAAAACTATTTTAAAATTAATTCCTTAATTTTTTAGGTGAAGGTTGCTTAAAAATATAATTATATGTCTATTTTAATAAACTTGTAGATTATTTTTTTCATATGACCATTTTCAGACCAGAGAGAGTGTAAAAGATGCATGTTTGTTTTGATTGATATGGTAGAGTGCACATTTCTTAATGTCAAACACTCTTCAGTTATTTCCAAAGTAGACTGTGTATAGTGGCGTTCTTAAATAAACCATAGTCTTCAATTTGTATAGTTTATATGGGGGAAAAAACCCAACAAGGAATAAGAGAGGAAATTAATTAAGTGTTGGTCTATAAAACTTAAATAAAATTTTTAAAAACACATGAAGTTAAACATATTTTGGATACTGTAATCTTGCAAAAAAAATTAAGATTGAACTAAGTAATAACAAAATACTAATTTCTGATGCACTTCTTTTAGTTCAAGCTATTGTAAATTACAAAAAAATACTTTGGAGTATCTTTTGGATGTTTTTGGAGTATAAGCAGATAACTCAATAGTTAAATAATCAATAGACTCTTTAAAGACCCTGCACCTTCTGTATGATTTCTTGGTCTATACAGAGCTATCCAAGATCCCCAGTGTCACCTGCTTCAGCAGTTCCGTACACAGTGACATCTCACTGTAGTTCATAGAGATTTACGTGCTGTAGGGAAACATGTACTGCTGAGCCCAAAAGGCTTTGGGGAACCTGACAGTTCCTCTGATGGGGGCATAACAGGGAAAAACTACAACCAGACTGTTAAGGTGGATAAGCAGCGAAGAGGAACAGGCTTTGCACAAACAGTTGTGCACAATTCACCTAACTGCAACCCCTCACTTCAGGCAATATGACCCTTTATGAGGAAACAGAGGCATTTGCATGAGAGAACTTTGTATAATCATGACTATGGAATTAAAAGTTTTCATGTTCTAAAGATCTGCCAGTCTATCTGAAATATTGCTTTCTGCTGCCAGAAGGAAAAGTTATAATCTCCCAAGAATTTTCATTAATGTAGTTTAGCATTATATATGATATTTCAAGCTGCTTCTTCCAAGAAAACGATTGACATGTTGACAAAACACTTGTTTAAGAAAAAGGTCATCATGCTACACTATAGTGAAGAAATTATCCACTTGATAAAACTTGGAATCAAAGGCTTTAAAACAGAACTTGCGAAATATAGATTTTTTAAAAGAAAAAAAAAATAGAGCAGCTTACACTG
Organism: Scopus umbretta; assembly: GCA_013400535.1. Lineage (NCBI taxonomy): Eukaryota > Metazoa > Chordata > Aves > Pelecaniformes > Scopidae > Scopus > Scopus umbretta. The sequence continues at coordinate 17,692 of VZTL01054644.1, read as the reverse complement.
TAATTTGTACCATCAACACCTATATTTGATATATTGTAAACTGAAATGTATAGAATAGCAAAGCAGAGATTTCTGTATATAGCTCCACTGGGTAAAATCTTTCCTTAAAACTTATATACATATCTTTAGCTTTATCTCATACAAGATCAACAGGGAATATCAATCTTTAGGGTAATAAAAATCAAATGCAGCCCATCCTCAGGACCCTAGTCAGCTGTCTTGCTGCCAGTAACTACAACTTACAGCAATAAACACTTATTTTTCAAGTTTTGTGTGCAGCAACAAAAATTTTTGCATTTATTGCTTCTAATATATTAGAAAACTACTTAGAAGCATAGAATTTGCATGCAATGCAATATATCTGAAGTTTGTTCCTTGTACTCTGCACAGAGAGAGAGAAAGAAAGACTTTCTCCTGCCTAGAAGATAGTTTAGGGGAACAGCTCCTCTGGAAAGGAAGTTGTAAGCTTTACCGGGTGAAAAGCAGGAAAATAATTTGTATTCCCCCAGGATAACACTAAATCTACAGAAGATGCTTAAGGCAGTTGAAGTACAGCTTTGTGTAATGTTGCAAATAATCTAAGTAGTCTGTTAAAGACAGCCAAGAAAGAAATTGTGAAGAAATTTACAGCTCATCACAAGGAAACTAATATTTGAAATTTGAGAAAAAGATTAAGGAGCAGAGCCAGCAGTACAAGGCTCAGCAGTGTGCCTTTGCAGATATTCTGTATTCAGCACCTGTGGTGCAACAAATCCAGGCAGGAAGTACTAACTCATGTATAAAAGCAAGTGCAGTAGCATCTGAGCAGGGGAGTTGGAAGGGCAGTAAAAGGCAGCTCACGTAAGGTTGATGACAGGAAAAAAAAAAACAAAAAAACAACCAAAACAAAACACCCCACAAATACAACCTCTTGAGTAAGATAATTTTATTTGTCTAAAATATTTTCTTTAGAGGAAAGAATTTCAGAAAAAAACCAAGAGTACTTAATGAGATCCTTTTCAGCTATTAGCGATATGTGGAAACACAGGCATTGACCTTCGGCTTGGGATAGATACCTGGCGGACCCAGCAGTCCACATCTAGCACCACCTGTGCTCTCACCTCTTCCCTGCATGCTCCCTTTAGCGAAGAGCTAGCACAGGAGAGTGGGACACATCCTCTCAGCTCTGATGGCCCTGAATGTAAATGGAACAATTACAAGAAAATGATGAAGGAGTTACAGTGGTAGCTGATCCAGGCTGAGACCCAGTCAAGGCCATGTCACAGTCCTTCAGAACCTCGATCAGTGGAACTGATGTACAGTGAATAGAGGGGACAGGAGGCTGGCATCCTACAAACCCAGGAAGACATTTTTCTTAACAGGCTGTTGTGAGGACAACTATGACTTTCTTAGATTGGACAGTAGTGTAAGCAGCACTAAATGAAAGCCTTGCTGTAGGAAATAATAGGTCTATCTCCCAATGCTTTCAGAAATAGAAGCCCGAACAGGGACTTGGCAGTGTTTAAAAATATAGAAGCAACTGCAATTTTTAAATTGACACAATTATCTAATTGTGGCATTTTAGAATTTGTGACTGAAGCACTAATTCACTCCCCTCATGCTGGTCTGACTACCTCAGGGAGACATTCATGCTCTTTGAATGAACTCAGGGAGAAACATTTACACTACCAGCTGATCCAACTCTTGATAGCTGTTTAAAATGTGGGCCACCCTCTGGTCCCCTTTGTGGTGAGATAAAGTCAGCTTCTTTCCTACAGCTTTGGTCAGTCACACCCGGCATTATTCCCTGAGCTTCACAGGCACATCATCCTTGCCCATCTCCTCTGAACTTTCTTCCATTTTAGGAGTTTGTCATTCACCCACTGGAGCAAATCATAAGGCACATCATTAGTCCTACAAGTGATAGTGAATAAAACAGTATTATTGCCATATATCAGTCATCAATGAGACATCATCTGAATCTAGTCATTAGCAGGGAGCAGATATTTCTAGATATGCAAACTTTGATGGTCAGTTCCTGTGCTATCTGTTGTCATCACAAACTGGTGATGTTTTTATAGGTCCTGCCAGTGATGCCTACCAAATACGCTTCACACAGATGGAGTCTGTGATTACTGAAGTCAAATGTGTATGTATTAGGACATCACATATAAATGCAAATGTTGCTGTTAATGAAGAGCACAGATCCAACCTTCAAGAACCCTATTTTTTTTACATTTAAATTTATTAGTATAGTAGAGTCACAATAAAGCAAAGCTTTGCAACAAAATTTATGCACAATACCTTTGCATAGCCTTGGAGTTAGATCCTGACTTCCTTCATGTAGTACTTTAGTACTCACATTTAATGCCTCAGATTGAGAGTTGCAAAAGAAATATTGAATGTTATACAACTTATCCAAATAAAGATAGTTAAGTGAAACACAATTCACAGCCACTAAGAAACTATTTTTGATTGTCTGTTAGCTAACATTATTTCCAATACAATACTTAATGTTTTAGTAGTTCTTCAAAAGTTACAAGTCCTATTAGCCTGCATCTTTAATAAGCTTTAATTCCTGGTACAACAGAGAATATTCAAGTTCAGAACACTTAATGCCCAGCAGATTTACCTTCTTAAAGTGCAGGTGTGGAAGTTAACTGTTCCATTTAAAAGACTGAGTCTTTCACAGTATTTCAGTCTTTCACACTTTTGGCACAGGAACTGCAAAGATAGGCTACTTAAGATACAAAGACAGTAACTTAACAAGGAAAGTTTGGTGATGTTACTGAATAATTTCTGCAACCACAATTTCTGAGACACGGAATTTCTAAGATGTTGTAACTAAGTATTATAATTAAGCATCATCCAGTGACATAGATGAAGTAGCAGTTCTTGCATGAGTAAAGGTGGAGCATCTCTGTTCTGTTGGTCAGTAAAAAGAAAAGACAAGAAGTTTCAAAGAAAGCTTTGAGGTTTCCTTTAGTCATTGGAATTCCCAGAAATCCTGAAGCTATAGATACAGGATTCTGACAATTCTGATCCTATTCTAAATAGCCTTAATAGAGGAGCAGAAAGGCATAAGAACCAGACCTGCAGCCACATTTGCCATGAGGTCTTGTTAGTTCATCACAAGACACTACCAGATCAGAAAGTTTATCAGGTAGATGAAGCCATTTGTCAGCTTGCTGACTGGGAAGTCTTGAATTGTTGCAAAACACAGAACTAAGTTATAAAAAACAGAAACCCCCTCCCTGTATTAGTTTTATTCATTGTACCTTGTTAATAAGGCATAATGTAAAGCATACAGGAGCACCTTCAGAATATGCTACGTCTGTCAAGAATTATGGAGATCCTGAGAGCTTGAGAGCTAAGGCATTTAGTTCATCCTTCTTTACCACAGTCAGTTTGTAGCCTTAGGAGACTGATCACCACATTTATAGACTGGGCAATCAAGCATGAATACATTTAGGTATTTATGTCCATTTTTTAATGAAGAGCTTGGTGGCAAAACTACAGATTGCCAGTCTCTAAAAGTAGATTCCTATGGTGGAAACCACAGTCTTCACATAAGATTAGAAGATCTCAATACAATGTTTGGGAGATGGTATTTACTTCAGAATAATCTTAATCTAAATGGTTTTAAAAATCTGCCAGCTGGATTTGTCTAATAAAAAATGGTTCATTCCCCTTCCCAAAGCTTGCATATCTTAGTAAGGAAAATTTCTATATGCTTTTTTTCTATATGAAATACCTTCTATGATTCAGGAAGTCAAGATTCATAGTGTTCTCAGCTAGAAATGAAGATAGTAGGAAAAGCATTGTACTTGTTTCTCCAAGGAAAATTAATCTGTTTAGCAGTGACTGCAGTCAAACTTGCACTGCATACTCCTCTACCACATTCAGCAGTTTCTGTTCCTAAGAGAGTCTGTGAAGAACGAGCTTGTGTGTCTCTGCACCTGCCAAGCCCTCCATTCTGAAGCATGGCAAATACGCTAATTTTGTAGAACTTTGAATATTTTTATTCAGATCTACGGTATTCTTTCAAGCACAATGAGTTATATTGTTGGAACTGATTAAATGCATGAGTTTCTCATCGTGGTGACTTCCACATTAATATATTCTATCCTAACATTTTTAACACTATAACAAGGATGGGGAAAAATAACTGAAGTAGTGTTGTTATGCTGGTATAACTTTGGTGCATAATCAAAGTTTAGATAATTGTTTTAAAACTGATGGTTTGGTTCCTAAGTCAGGGGAGGTGCTTTTAAATTGTTTTCTAATACTTTCCTTTTTCTTCACATTTTTCATCAGTTTTCTCAAATCTATGCAATTCTGCTTCATCTTGGTCTTTTATTCCAACTATGATTCCCCCTCAAAATCTGCTTTGGACACAGTGCCTTGCAGTTCTCAATGCCTTGGTAAATACAGCAAGTGCTCTAGTGTCTGGCACCGGGTATGTTTCTGAGTGATTCCATCCAGCCCCCTCTATGAGAGCATTCACTTTCATGATTGCTTCAGTCTCAGCTTCTACAGCTGTGCCCTCATCGTCTGCAGTTAGACACACTGAAATTCTTTCTCATCAAACCAATTTTAGGTCTTTTTATTAGATCTGCATTTTTATTCAGCTTGCTATTCCACATATTTTAGGAAAATAATACGCCAAAACCCTAACATTTACCCTAAACAAATGTCCATCAGTATACCCTGTGAAATTCTGTATATTAGAAATTATGGGTTTTCTGACTTTCCAGACAAGAATCATGTTAATTCCTGTAGTTTAATGACTCTCTGCACAGAAAGAACAGAGGTTTTCCATGCTTTCTTAGGTCTTGCATCCTTGTTCATACCCAGATTAGAAACCCAACTGTTAGATAAAAGATTACTTTCTTTTTTGTGTACTCAGATGTCAGTCACAAAAATATTGGATGAGTTTGACTGCAACTGACTTTTTGGGTCAGGTTCTTTTTTATGAAAATTAAATTCACAGTACTTTAGAAAAGAATAAGAGCAACATCCCTACACTTAGTTCAACCTGCCTATGATACAAAATTCATGATTTTATGTGCCATATGTAATAACAGAACTAATACATACTTATGATTTTGGGGACTAACTTTATAACTAGTCATGAATGGAAATCAGCTCCAGGCCTATCAGACCTAATACTCAGAAACTCCATATTGTATCTTGTTATTTAGAGCTATCCAGGTATTTACATTATGGTTCAAATTAACCCTACTATTAAATAGCCAGTTTAACATAGCTCAGCATCAAAGTGTTATTTTGCTTCTCTAAAGGCCAATTATTATTGAGGAGTTTAAAATAGCAATGTAACTTTACAAGAGTGAACTGCATGCAACCTTACTGTAGACATATGCTCAGATTAATAAAAAATTAAATATTAAAAAGAAAGTATTTTTAATGTGCAGCTGTTTCTCTTCAATCTTTTCCATCCAGTAATTCCCTGCCCCCCATTTGCAGTATGTTAAATCTCATTAACAAACCATAAGTATAATGTTAACTTGGCATCCTTATCTCCTGTAAAAAGCTTGAAAATTAGGAAAAAAAAAAAGCTACAGACTAAAGCAAAAGCTTTTCAGTTGGCACAATATGAAAGTATGCCAAGCTCTGTGTCAAGATCCCAACAAGTTGATCTTTTGGGAATATTTCTGGTATGTTACTCCACCCTAAAAATGTAACTAAAAGATTGTGGAATTCATCTTTGATTATATTCTTAAATAAAATATTTTAAACAAGGGTATGATTTTTACACATATTTTCTTTCAGCAGGTATTATATTACTGACTGTTGCAGGAGACTATTGGCACTGCACATCACAGACAGAAATATGTCAAAAAGTAGGTATCATAGAGTATAAATGAGTTGCCTGCCTAGGAGGAGTGGCTAAGATGTTATTAATAGTCTATCTGTTCAATAAAGTATACATACATAAGTTATAAGAACTCTGTCAGGGGTACCAAAAATCTTTGTAGTTGTATCTTTAACTCTAAGGTTGCAATAACAGTCTATTATATAACAGAATTTGTAGAGCTGTATCTTCAACTGCAAGGATAAAGACATTGATTGGCCTTCAAAACAATACCTTCAATCAATATTGTCCTTGTACAGAAACTTCTTCTCATGACTTAGTAAGCTATTTATTATATATAATTCCTTATCTGTGTATCTGAGCTACATTTTCACCATTCCTCAAGAAGGTAAAGAAAATAAAGCACACTGATATTGTCAACTTTTCAGAAAGTACATTGCTGAGGGTTGCAGATAGAAAAAAAATGGACAGGTCTGTTTTTACTAAGGTTATATGTTAAGAGCACCTAGATATGAACTGAAAAGGACCTAGGGTGGGATGTAAGCTCAGGGAATTGGTTTCCTTTAAAATCTGTCAAGACTAATATAATTTATGGAGCATAGTTCATCCCACCCTAAGGTATGCAATTAAAGTACCTCCAAAAGGGGTTATCTCTCTTTATTGACTATAAATGGGAAATTTGTAGATCAATTTACATGCAGATGACTATTAGAAGTCTAAAGTTAGGTGAAACTAATTCCAGATCACCCATCCAGATCCATCATAAAACATATGGAAAATAGAATTATTAAAGCCTATGTTCAACAATTTAGCATACAGAAAATGCACTCTGTGTCTCAAAAGGTGTATGATTCCTTGCTAGGTGGCTATAGGAAGTACAGTTGTTAGTCAGTAGTTACTCTCTGGTTCATCCATATAATGAAAACAATCAGGCCAACTATATATAGATATATATATACACACATATACATAAGTTTCCTTTCCATGGTGTGATGAAGGCACACACAGTGAGTTTCCCAGAAACTGTATGGTATGAAACACTAGAAAGCAGTTACAGCTGGAATGTATCTAGGGACAGTGGAGAAGAGTCATGTAGAATATCTGTAGGGTGAAGTGAGTATCAAGAGACCTCAGTGAGATTGAGATAGTTTTAGGATCCAGAACAGGAAGTGTGAGAACTGGAGTTTATATTTCAGCAGGAGAAAGAGGTTTAAGCTTCAGACCTGGGCCAGTGAGGAGAGGGAAATAATTTTTTTCTTATATTGCCTAGGAGGATGTATCGGATTTGTGTGGCAAGGTTTTGGGAGCAGGGAGGCCACAGCGATGACTTCTGTGAGAAACTACTAGAAGCTTCCCCTGTGTCCAATAAAGCCAATGCCAGCTGTCTCCAAGACGGGCCTGCTGCTGGCCAAGGCTGAACCAATCAGTGATGGTGGTAGCACCTCTGTGATAACATATTTAGGAAGGTGTGTGGGGGGAACAAACCATACAACTGCAGCTAGAGAGAGGAGTGAGAATATGTAGGAGGACCATCTATGCAGACACCAAGGTTTCAGCTTAATTCAGAGTCAATTTTGTTCCTAGTAGCTGGCATAGTGCTGTGTTTTGGATTTAGTATGANAGGACTCATGTTGGAGAATTTCATGGAGGACTGTCTCCTGTGGGAGGCACCCCACACTGGAACAGGGAAGAGTGTGAGGAGTCCTCCCCTTAAAGAGGAAGGAGTGGCAGAGACAACATGTGATGAACTGACCACAACCCCCATTCCCTTACCTGCTGTGCTGCGCAGGGGGAGGAGGTAGAGAAAATCAGAAGTGAAGTTGAGCCTGGGAAGAAGAGAGGGGTGGAGGGAAGGTGTTTTCTCATTATCTTGCTGATTTGGGTGTTAATAAATTAAAATAATTTCCCCAAGTTGAGTCTGCTTTGCCTGTGACAGTAATTGCTGAGTGATCTCTCACTGTCCTTATCTCAACCCATGAGCTTTTCATTATATATTCTCTCCACTGTCCAGTTGAGAAGGGGAGTGATAGAGAAGCTTTGGTGGGCACCTGGTGTCCAGCCAGGGTCAACCCAACACAGAAGATAATACAAAATCATCAGATCCCTGTTGGAACCCATCTCTCTACAGATGTTGCAGAAAGCCAAGAAAACCAACTTCAATGGAATAATGGTAGCTTTTTTTAATAACACCCACCTGTCCTATAAAGTGTGTTGTTAACCAACATCTATACCTGTTAAATTTTGCTTGTTAATCCTTCCAGTTATGACAAATCAGATTAAAGCCTAAGAGTTAATGGCATGATCTACAAGAACTGTCTTTGGGAAGAGATTGTTTTTCAAATCTTTTTATATAATTTTCTATTAGAAACATGGTTTTAAGAGGAGGTCACAAACCAACCTAGAAATAAATTTCTGATTTTAATTAGGGTGATATTCTATAGAAAAATAAACAAGTAAGATATAATACTCAAAACTTTAAATCAGAATTTTTTTTTCTTTAAATCAGAAATTTTTTACTTTTTCCGAAAGTAATATCAACATGAAAAATTTAGACACCAAAGAGCACATTAACAGTTTTCAAATCTTTGTCTCTTGAGATTTTCAAATAGATTACACAGCCGACCTCTACCCTTTACAATGGATGTTTAGATGGTTTTGCTGTTGCAAAATTTGCTCTAGATCTATAAATATCTTTGAACATCTAAATTTCATTAAAACTCAAACTTATATAATTTAGAAAATATTTTTCTATGAGTTATTTCAAAAAGTTATTTGTACTCCAAAGTTTTCAGATCCATTTCTTGTGCAGAAGACAGGAACAGCCTGATATATTCCACCGATACATGCTCAAAGTGCATTTTCATGTCTTTTATTTTAGATTCAAAACTGAAGGCCCAGTAAGGGTCTTGCTTATTATTCATGGTAGGGAACAGAAAAAAAAAAAACAACCTTAAATGAGAGCATACAGTCCAGTTAAAGATTCTTTGATTTAAACATGAATTTAAATGCATAGTTTCATAAACACTTTTTTTGCAGAGTGTTTATGCATTATGAAAACTGTGGCAATCATGAAATGCTTAGGGACAGGTTAGCAAGCCCAGTAAAATTTGTATGTTAGACATGGATACATTATTTAAGAGGGAAAAATACTAAGGAGAAAATTACCATAAGTTATTGTAACGTACCAGTTATTATGGAACTTCTGTCACTGGATGCTGAATATTAGGCCAAAGATATCAGAAATGTCATAAGCACAGTTGACTTTAAGGCAGGAGAATGAGATAAGTGACCTTTTAAAGTCACTTTTGTATTTATAATTCTACCTTAGTCTGACTAAAAATAAAATTCTCACATGGTTTGAGATGACAATTTTTTTAAGTGACTTATGCTTTTAGGCACCACTGACTTCAGAATGATATTTCAGCTTCTGTTTCAGTTTGCCCTCTCAGAAAATTTGACCTTGATGCTAATCACATCTTCACTATTTAATAGTACCCGATGTCTTGGTCTTACCTATTGAATAGATACAAGCAGCAGACAGACCATACATGGATTAAGTTTATTTCAAGTAGATTAATATTTAAGCTATTGTCCCCATGGGATGTTAGATACACCTGTGTTGACAAACATGTATACTTAATGCTGCAAGAAATATTAGATGTTTTTAATATCAGTTTGCTATATTTTTGGAACATACATATATTTCTAAACAAGCAATAGTTTGAGGATGTGTTATATTGAATCTCCATGGACCACTATTGTGTATGGACAACAGCCACCTGTCAGAAATGTGCAGCTTTTGCTATCTGGGTGTTCACACTGTTTTCTTTGTAAAGTTTAGCTGTGATTTGAATTTGACTGGTCCAGAACTTCTTTAGCTTCATGGTATGAAGTACAGTAAGCTAAAACTTTAAGGAAAATGTCATGGAATATATGGGAAATTGTTCATGAATATAACTTATATGCCTTAAGTTTTCCTTGATCTTTTTTTTTTTAAGATCAAAGAGATTATTTTCACTATAGAACATATAATATTAAAGAAATATTCACATTAAAGAAACCCTTACAAAACAAGGTCTGGGTATGGAATTAAATGCTGAATTTTAGTCATGAGTATTTGTAGCAATTACACAGGGATATTCTGCTAAAAATTGTCACTCCTTATAATGTTTAGCAAAAAGACAAAACTTTACATTCTCCACGGAAATGCCATCCTGTAGCTCCCAGATCATAAAGTTCCTCATAAATGTATGACCAAATGAGGTTACATACTAATTAATGCAATGTACTGTGGTTGGAGAGCAGAGGACAAGTGAAGATATTAGAAGGATGTATGAACTGGCACTTCATTTCTAACCAGCTTAAATAAGTGTAATAAGCTTAAATAGCTTATTTTAATACATTTATTACATGTCCTGACTTTGTCAGAGTGTTTTAGATATTCATGAAAGGTCATAGTCTAGTTAGTCCATAAAATGTTGTGTTAAATGTACTGTCCATTCAGCACCATGTTCAGTTCTTGAGTAGAAGGGACATAGCACAGGTAACGAATACTTTTGTCAAAACCTTAATTAAATTCAATTGTAGATACCAGTCAAGTAAATTGTTCACACCAACATTTAAAGTAACATTCATATCACCGAATTACCTTGGCTGACTGTGGGAGCAGGTGTCATTTGCCTAAATGAGTGTTTGTGTATAGGTAGACACAAGGTCATGAATAAAAATGTTTTGCCTTTAGTTTGATGGTCTGTATAATTTTTCCAATATTAGATACTAATGGGTAATGTAGTAAGATTATTGACCCACTGTCCTTCAGGAATTAGTTTTCAAAATCTGTAATTTTGATTTGAATATGAAAATCATTATATAATAATATGATTTTATGCACAATCACTTTAGTAAAGTTCTAATAAGCCCTCCATGCTATTGAATGCACTTTGTGCAGATTCCCTCACAGTCTGCCTTGCATATCTCTAGCATGACTTCAGCTATTCATATTTTCTTTATTTATTTATAGGTAAGTAAACGTACTAACATGTATATGTTCAGAGGAGTAATTTTCCAAAACAACAGTAAATATATATACCTTCAACAAACTAGTAAGGTAATGACAGTTGCAGTCCTTAATGATAAATGTGAGAGAATTCATATGGACATTTTCCCTGTGTCTAGGTAACAGTTCCACTGAGATGGCTTCACAGCTTTTTCCAGGAAATTTTCCTTGATCTTTTTTTTTT
>VZTL01054643.1:0-28327 GCA_013400535.1 Scopus umbretta | reverse complement strand
TTAAAGACACTTGAAAAGCACCTCATGCCAAAACATCAAAACATTTAAAAGTTAAATATTAAAACATTAAACAGTTAAACATCTAAAAAAGACTACTTTCAACAAATGCCAAACAGATTTAAAATACACTTTCCACATCTATAGTATGCATAAAAGAGTAAAAACATTTTAGATATATGTCTTATATTAAGCAACTTGTACATAATGCAAGACTCCCGAGTCATGACTTTTAGAAAAAACATTTAATACTGGAACTACAAAAGGATAATTTTCCCTATATCTAAACTCAGTCCACATCCATTTTGAGGTATGGTGCAAGCTACATATAGATGCAATTTAAGCTTAGTTAAAGCATAATGCCATTATTTAAATAGTAAGAATCACTATCACCTACACTATTTCTAGTCACGTAAAATAGACAATGCTCCTTCTTTTGAGGCATCTTACAGTGATACCAGGAAAGGGAAGAGACACTTGTAAGCTTTGCTTCACAGATTTTAGAAGAATGATGGATATTTAAGTATATTGCTATATAAACTCACTAGATCTGAAATGAAGCATAAACATGAATTCTAAATACTCAGGTCTTCAGAGCTTCAGAATACTGAAAGCCTATGACTCTGAAAATGTTCATATAAAGCATTACATTTGTAGATAATGAACATATTTTTACTACCTGCTTATTTAACAGCAAAGAAAACTGAAAAGAAAAAAAAACCCCATAAAAATAAACTGAGGTTAGTATGAACAGAATACAATGCAAGAACTACTAAAATAAGAAAATAAGCATGCAGAAAAATAGATGAATAGACCTACGCTATAGCAGTGAACATAAGAGACACAGCAGTCAACTCTCAATTTCCCAGTGTTACTCATCTTCATCGAGCCCATCTTCTAACGCTGAAGCTGAGTGCACTGCTCTACAACTACAGAAAAGCTCCGTGCTTTCAGCCAAACCCAGGCTCCCTTCAAGCTAAGCCTTTCTGAACACAACACAAACATGGAAGCACAATTAAATTGAACTTGAGTAACGTAGTAACCCTTCAGCTGATGCTTACTAGAGGGTTTTTTTTTTCTTTTTTCTTTTCCTGTTTACTGCAGGGTTGATATTACTTTTAAAATTTGCAGAGAGAAAAAAAGCATAATTAGTTTAATCTGAAACATGTNTTCCCAAAATCAAGTTCAGCTCAATAAATCAGTCCTTTTGTGTACTTGTGATGTGAAGGGAAATATCCTTTAACTTTTATTTGTATGTATTAACAAAGAGGGTTACCTGTAAATAAATGTGAAATATTGATGCTAAACATTACATAATTTATAGTAAGTATTTTGCCTAGAAAAATAGCATAGAATTAATTCATTCACTCTAAGTACTAGACAAAAGTAATTAAACTTGTTCATGCTTCACTTAACATTTATTTTACTAGCCATGTGACTACTGTTTGGCTCAATACAAATTTTCCATCACTACAAAAAGACATCTCCTAAACTACTGCCACAAATATAATTTTGTTCTGATTTTACCCAGCAAATGTATTTTTCTCACTGCTTAAGTAGCAGTCAACAGCATAAGAAAGGCACTGTGAGTCCTAAGGAATTTTTTTTCTTGTGTCCTAGGAGCATATATAACACCACAAAAATGATAGCAGTCAGCTAACATGAACTGCTCACCTATCATTTCCAAACCACTTGCTTTTATTCCCTTCATAAGGAGTGAAAAACCCCGGGTCTGCAGGAGACAGACTGTTGTAATTCCAAGCAATATTGTTATTTCTTTTCTGAAGATGTTTTGGTGACACTGTGCAAGTTTAGACAAACTGCTGTTGTTTATAATTTGAAGTGTCCTTTTCTGAGTGAGGAGGAATTTGAAAGTTCACGAACAAGACTTTACTGAATAGCCTGAGCAGGTAATCTCCTGAGACCCACTTCACTTTCTAGAGTGCTTCCTCTTCTCTGATTACATGTACCCAAACAGCAGCCTGTGTTAAGCTAACAGCAAATGCTGCATCCTTGAGGAAAAACTGAGCTATACAGAATAAAAATCACCCTGAACGCAATTATTATGGAGTAAGAAAGGGAATTCTTGAATGCTGCATGCTTTGGCATTCAAGAAGCAAATCTAGTTTCGCAGAGAGCTCCCTTCTAGTCTCCTAACTCAGCCCAAACTTCTGTTGTTTTTTCTCCCCCCAAAACACTTCTCAAACACAGTATCAGAAGAAGCAGCGCTTTTCTTTATTCCAACTGGGTCAAGGTTCTGGCCCCAAAATGGTGAGAGGGCTGCCAGTGACATTCTCTTGACACAGTATGCAAGTTTTGGTCTCATGCAACCAAATAAAATTCAGGCAAAGGATGGGATTTTCAGTTTCATGAGTTAAAACTCCTAAAGTCATAATGACAAGAAACAGTATTCTGTACTTATTCTAGTGTTAATTCAGAAGCAGCTGATTTCACAGCTTCTGCACTGTCCCCTAAGAGGCAGACACAGCCACTCCTCACACTACAGTGCCTGGAAGAGTCTGATCAAAATGCTGGACACAGTTGAATAAAGTCTCTTACAGAAGTAAATGTCTGCCCACCCACCACTATCAGTTTTCCTTTTCTTTCTCTAGTTTAGCTTGTTACACTACCATTATACTGTGAAAGAGCCACCTGCATAGTGAAAGAGGCATTTCTAAGAAATATTTTACCAAATTAAGGACCAAGTATCACTACCTTGCAGAGAGAGAAATTCAAGTAGGCTAAAGAGAAATGGAAGAAGAAGGGAAAAAAATTAATCTTCACAACACGTTTTTAAAGCTCTGTTAGCTTTCCTATTAGAGAATTCAGTATCTATTTCAAAAGTATTCAGTCTTGTTAAATACTTGTCACCGATCAAGATCATCTATATCACCCTCTAACTTAACAGTTTCAAAAGGACAGAGGCAGCAGTGTTAACAGCACCACGCTGCATGAAAAGTGCAGCTCATTTCAAAGTGAAAGCAGCATCAACTGCCACTCCTTTATAAAGAACTGCTTTGATTTTGTTGGCAGAAAGGCAGGGTATCTCCCCATTACCTATAAAATTCTCAGAACCTTGGAGGGGGAAAATGGCACCTTATTTTCATATTGTTTTTTCTTGATGTTTTGCATCTCTTTATGTCTTTGACATTAAGGATCCCCTTAGTGTGATTTCCTGTTTGTGCACATCTTTATCACTGATGTCAGATACATAAATATCATCAAGGTTAGGTAGTTAATGCATACTTCAAGTTATGATTATTTTTATTTTGTTTTGTAAAGCAATACAGTAAAGGAAGAACCTAAAGCAACTGAAGCCTTCTTTCACTAGTTTGAATTTTTCAAACATTATCTAAAATTAAATTTGAGACTGTTAGAATTGTAACTTTATCCAGAAGTAATTAAGGATGCAAGAGGTGTGTATGTAAGAAAGCAAGATTAAGTAAAATGGTTAATTCAGAAAGCCCAAGAACCCTATTAGTTATTTTCTCAATCCATTGAGCCTCCCCTAACTCAAAACTGCTTTTCAGTAACTATGTGACTATACATAACAAAATATTCTTTAATAGTAAGAAAAAAGTACATCCCTTGCATTCTTCAAAAGTCAAAGGATGATAGAAGTTTCTTGAAATTTAGGAGTATTTTATTGACAAATACACACTAATAACTGGTTCAAGTATGGCAAGAGGCTCGATAAAGTAAATTTTGCTGTAGTAATTTGGCTGTAAATTGCTGGAAAAACATTTTAATGTCAATATAACTGCACACAGAGAATGTTCTTACCTAGTGAATTGCAAATGACAGAAAAGACATTTGAGAGAAGGGTAAAATTAAGGTTCCGTTGATTTTAGTTATTACATCTACTGCCAAAACTTCTTGATCTAACTAAAAAAAAGTGTATTGTTTTACTTAACCTTGAAATTAAATCCTTTCTGCGTCTCTCTAAAGATAACATCTTCTAAGAGCAGTATTTTTACACATGCTTCTTGGTCAGAGTCTGCCTTCATGGGCCCACAGATTGTATTTTTAGCTAAGTAATGTGGCTTCCAAGGGAAGATTTATTCCCACACTTGTTGAAACAGGACTTATTAACATGACTAATGTAGGCTACCAGAAACCCTCATTGGACTTTCCTGAGCTCATAAAATTTTGTCCTGTGTTATGCAATTCTCTTCAACTAACTAAAGATGCTATTAATGCATGCTTATCTTTTACACTAATTTTTTTGGAAGTGCTTTTCTTGTGAAAACATTACTTTTTATGACCTTGAATTCTAGTTGTAATATTGTGAGGATTTTGCTTTGCAGTTCTACAAAACTTTTTATCTTGCATGTCAAAGTTCTTAAATTATTGCGCATCATTTTCTGCCTACATTAACGTAAGTCATTCCATCAGAAACAGCAGCATGAGAAGTAAAGGTTTTAAACAGTTTAGCTAAAAGCAAGGCATCCAACTTAATATCCTAGAATATGACTAAAGGACTAGTAAGAAAAAAACCCCAAACCAGTAGAGTAGGCATAACTCGTAGAAGAAGCAGTGCCTTAGGCCACTTGACAGTTACATGGTTTTCCCTTCAGTATCTTCAAAAGTACTAAACAAAACTATTGTAAAAAAAAAAAAAAAAACAACAAACAAACCATAAAACTCCCCAAATTCTACTGAGGACATGAGGAATAAAAGAAGGCAAAGAGGAGTGATCTACATTAAAAAAAATCTGTTGCATTTTCATTAAACAGGGAAAATAGCAACATCCATTAATTTCTTACCTCAACAGTTGTCCTGAGAATTATAACACAGAATGGGTTTTATCATAAGGAGCATATACCTTCTCTCTTAAAGTGGGTGTTTACACCTTGAAGCCAGGAAGAGAGTGACATGGCCAACTATAGGAATCAGCAGGATTATAAAACTGTAACTCGCCTTTTACTTCATTCAACAGTTAGCAATGGACTGTAAAGCTTGATAACATGTTTTCTCCCTTTCTTGCAGGAGAAAGGAGATAAGGAAGGCCAGGCTAGATAATGCAGCAATTGCAGAGTTTATGAGATCCTTATGAAGCATGTTCTTAACTAATTAACTAGCTCTGCAGGTATTTTCAACTACCCCAAGAGAAAGTTATAGATGTCCACAGAAGTACAAGAGCATTTATTGCCCATATACCTTTTGACACAAACTGGAACAGGTGACATGGGTTTTTATCTGCTGGTTGGCTTAAGGATTTCACAGTGTGACAACTGATCTGCAATAAGGTAAGATGTTGATGAGAATAGGAAAATGTGGTTGGTCCTGTTCTTTACCAACAGAAGAATCAGATGGCCGGCAAGCCTTTTCTTATTGTAACCCAATAAAAGTATTTTTCTCATCTTATTTAAAAGCATTAAGGAAACAATTCCCAGTATAGGAAGGCTCTGAATGACAGAGCTTGAAAAACTAAAGACAGTTAGCCCAGCTTCTGCTGCTCTCATCTCTCTAGCAGTCAAGAAAGAAGCAGCTGTTTGCAGTAGTATTATCATGACTACTAGATGCTGTGAAATTTTAACTAGTTTAAAGGAGAAACTAAAGAAAAGCTGCTGCTGAAGTCACATCCCTGCTCTGGTTACAGGAATTTTCTAATTTAAAAAATAAAGTTCTCAAAACAACTAAAAAAATAAGGTAAATACAGCCAAGAATAAAAAAAAGGTCCCATATTTACTGACAGATTTTAGTGACAGGAACTCAGGTGTAGCCGAGGATATTTTCCCCCCTCCAGAGGACAGAAGACTGACTAATTTAGTACTTTTACTGTTCACAATCCATTCCACCCATACCTTAGTAAGCAAAGTGAGGTGCTGCAATACTGTATGTGAGTTTGTATGGTTATTTTACATGGAGATATATAAATAAACAGTAAATTCACCTGGATGAACTGGGTAACAAAGATGTAAGTCCACTGTGATTGCTATATGAAGTTCCTTCAGTGTTTAAAATAGAAGTGTGGTGCATATTGACATAATAGTCATCACAATTTCCCAAAGAAATTGGATTAGAGACAGAGTGATATTGCATGTTTCTGCTTTTCTTAGTATATTATTTACCAGAGACATCTGCAAACATTAGTTTACTTAGAGTATTTTAGAGAATAAATGGGAAAATAGCTACTATTAGCTCTCCAAGAACAGAAGTAACATCTTCATAGTTACAAGCATTTCACGGATTATTCAACAAAATTTCAGCAGTTGAAAAACAAGTTTGATGGTATACCCTTAAGCTGTGCTGCCAAAAATAGTTGTTAAGAACATAGTTTTTTTAAAAAGATTAAATTTTTTATAAGCATTTAAGCTTTGGACAAAGCAAGTCTGGAATGAAGAGGCTGAAAATGGAGAGACATCAGATTTTTATACATTATAAAGCCAAAAGGATCCTCTGTGATCATTTCCCCATAATACATCCCACAGTACTGTTCTCAGAGGTGTTGATCAGAAGAAATCGATTCCTTATTGAAGTACAATGTATCTTTTGGAAATATATTCAGGTCTGTTTTAAACCTGTATCCTCATACAAGTAATTATTCTAACAAACATGGCATTCTGATTTTGAATTTGACTTGCTGTAGCTATCAGTATTGAATTATATTATTCCTTTACATGCTGGAGTGAAAACCTGGAAGTCTGGGCTTTTTCCAAACCACAGGTTTCAGATTTCTTTGAAATGGCATTTCTACTTTTATTCAGTAAACCAATCTGAGTTACTACTGATTTGTTAGAAAGACAAAGCAGAAGACATGTAAAGGAGGAGAAAGAAAGAAATAGCCTTCCCATCTACCAGCCTGGCTCATTTTATTACCATAGGAGCATTGTTTTAATCAGCAAAAAACTAAGTGACATGCCTCAAATCCCATAAGCCTGTGTAGATTCCTAGCAGAATCATGTTTTTTAGCTGTTCTGAGTTGAAAAATACTTGTCTAAAGACAAGAGGAAGAGCTAATTCTTTCCAGTTTGGTCTTGCCCTCCGTCTTTGTTATTGAGCAGGAAGCGCAATCTGGTAATAAACACCACATTTTGAAACTCAGTTTTCATTTCTGTATCGTTACATGTGCAACTTGAAAACACAATTGGAAAACCATGATACTGTGGCTTAAAACTAACTTTGACCTCCTTATGGTCAATTGCTTCTGAAATGAAGTCATCTGCAAAGTCCTTCCTAAAAATCCGGTGTCATTCACTTCCCTCTCTACTGTTTCCAGTCTTTTTATCTCTACCATTCCCCATGATTTTCTCTTCTCTCATAATATGCAAATACAGTTCATACTGTCCTGGCAAGCCACATGCTCACACATCAATAGCAAGAATCGTGATGAATCTTTCTCTGCCTGTTGCACCTCATGCTTACAGTGACTTGGAAAAGAATGTGTGTCAGACCTGCCAGCAGAGACATTCTTAGGAAATAGGAATGAAACAAATTACTCACTTAAGACAGCAAAGGTCATTCTGCTAGATTGAAGTACAAACCAGCAAGATTTTTAACAAAGAAAACAGTATCTGAACCAGGTAAACACATTCCTCCCCTTTTAGAAAGGGATTTTCACAACCTATTCCTAAATTTTGGCATCAGAATAAAAAGCTATCAGAAAAAAATTAAATATCTTCATAGTTTGTAGGAATCTACTCAGCATTAACTGAAATTCAGAAAGTCCCAATCCAATAAAAATGGTGCAGTGCATGAAGTCTGGAATTATTTGAGGACAGCCTTCCATTTGCCTGTTTCAAAGTTCATAATACAAAGGGTATCACTGGACACAAATGTTCAGAATATACTCTTTAGATCACATATACTTTATGGACTGCTTGCTGCAGGCCTGTTGAGAGACAGATGGCTAAATCTATTGTCCTGGTTTCCATTTGATAGCTTGTTTTAAGAGACAGACAGAAGTATGAGACATCAATGTAGTATGCTAATATTACTTCCTATAAAAGAAATTGATTAATGTGAAGTTCAAAATTTGCAAATATTCAAGAATACTAACAGGAAGGTATTTCACCAATAATCATAAGTGGAGAAGAAAAAGAACAATGAAGATTAAGAAGAAAAATGATACATATAAAAATCTCTTTACTATAAGGTAATGCATATGTAGGAAGTTTTCCAAGAACTGGCTTACAGCATTGTAGGAACACAAGAAATAAAACAGTTCAAGCAAAACAAAGAATGGAAATGATAGCTCAGAACTCCATTTATCTGACTTTACATCAGCAACTTTAGACTGTGATGTATCAACTAGACTTGCTAAGAAATTTTATAACTGTTGTTACTGTTCGAATAATCCACAGAGAGTAACTTTTTGCACTTACCTTGTTATAGACAGAATAGCAGAATTACCTTTTACTTTTCTGACCAATAAGGGCCAACAGTGTCCCAGCTAAACAAAATCCTTGCAGCACTGCACAATCACCAATATTCATCTACCTGCTATTTCAAATAAGCTCACAAAATGGTTAGTTAAAAATGTAAAACCAGAATCACCTGCAGAGCAATCGTGGTATTCTTCGCAGGATATTTCCCCACCAGTCCTTGTTCTTTGCGTTTCTTGAATTTCCTAAAGTAGTCCTGTATCAGGAAGGTGGCATAGAACTTCCCCACGGTTACCTCATCATCTAAACGAACAGACCAGACAGATCTCTCCCAAGTCAGCACATTTATCAATAGCCTGTACACTCATATCTGATTTGGGGGGAAAAAATGTGATGGATGCAATAGGTACTATGCTTTCAGCTTACAACAATGGAACCTGTAGCTAGCTTAAAAGCAATGTTTTAGCAAGCAGTCTAGGCTCAGTCAGTTAAGTGAACTCATCCTTAATGAAGAAGAAAATACAATATTTAACCAAGTCTCATGTACTGCTAAGTAAGTCTGTGTAAGTTTCTAACAAAACTATAAACATGTTTGTATATGCATAGAAGCTGAAAGACTATCTTTAGTTACTTGGAACAAACATTAAAATAAAAGCTACTATGACTTACATACGCTTAGGCTTATGAAAGGCAGGTCCTGCTTGACTAACCTGCTTGAATCTCCTTCTATGACAATGTGACCTGCTTAGTGGATGAAGGAAAGGCTGTGNCAGTTTTGGGTCCCTCTACTACAAGAAGGACATTGAGGTGCTGGAGCGTGTCCACAGAACGGCAACGAAGCTGGTGAAGGGCCTGGAGAACAAGCCTTATGAGGATCGGCTGAGGGAACTGGGGTTGTTTAGTTTGGAGAAGAGGAGGCTGAGGGGAGACCTTATTGCTCTCTACAACTTCCTGAAAGGAGGGTGTAGTGAGGAGGGTGTTGGTCTCTTTGCCCAAGTAACCAGCGATAGGACAAGGGGTAATGGCCTCAAGTTGTGCCAGGGAAGGTTTATATTAGATATTAGGACAAATTTCTTCACTGAAAGGGTTGACAAGGCTGCCCAGGGAAGCAGTTCAGTCACCATCCCTGGAGGTGTTCAAAAAACATGTAGATGTGGTGCTTAGGCACATAGTTTAGTGATGGACCTAAATGCTTTTCCAACCTAAATGATTCTACGATTCTATGTTCATAAGAGTGATTCTATTAAAAAAAAAGAAAAAAAGTCCTGCTTATATCTTTTTTTTTTTTCACTGCTGAAACAAATTTCCTTAGTCAGTGTATCAATATAGCATTGTTCTAACTGCATAATGACTTGGACATCTTTAAAGCCTGTTTTGCTATGCACATTTTTTATTAGTGTCATGCCCTCACACCCGAGAATCTTCCAGTTTGAATTTTGTGTCCCAAATGCTCATGTTGGCGTACATCTTCTGCTCTCTTATTGTCACTCAACAAGACAGATTCTAGACTCTGAGGAAATCCCACAAAAGTTACAATTTCACATATTTTCTATGAGGCTCTTGCTTAAGTGAAGATGTGGTCTTTAGCTACCTTCTAGAGTGGTGATGATGCCAATAGTAAATATAAAATAACATGGCGCTTTACCACATGTCATATTGTATCAGCTCGGCAACGCTGATAGAAATGAAAATAACTTTCATCAGTTAACAATTCAAATTATATGCAAACAGCAAGTGCAGCAAAATCTAGCATTTTTACAGAGTCGCTGTTGTGAACAAAATCCAAATTTCAAAGTTTTCAAAGTTCAAAGGCAGGTACCTTATGAGGATATCAACATCACCTGGTTTATAGCATGTTAAGAATGTATGTTTATGTTTTACAAGTCCCATTGAATCATTCAGCTCTGCAAGTTTGATCTCTTGATGAGTAAACGCTTGCCAGAAATCTTGAAATAGTTTTCTATTATAAAACATTGCTTTTGATTTCACACATTTTTTTCCCCTAGAGTTATCTGGCATGAAGTTAGCTATTTCCCTTTCTGCTGTGTTGCCTAATCTCTTGATTTTTTTCAGTCTCTTGAGACAGCTAGTTGCAACATGGTTGCTAGTTGGCTACTGCCATATATAAAGGAAGGTTGGCATGTTTCAGACATCAAAGTTCTCTCCCCTGGTAGGGCCCACATCCTGATGGACAATAAGTTCCTGTCCCTCCAGTTGCCCTTGCTGGGACAGACAGGTGCATAACACATCTCAGGATCTGGTTACTCTGTACAGTTGTGACTTGACTAAACATGTAAAATCTAACATGCCCAGACACATTTTAACACACCTTTGTTAGAAAGTAAGGATTTTTTTTTAAGTTATTTGTTTTCTCCATATTTTAACTCTCTAATGGAGCTTTAGGATAGACATGAGCTTAGTTTTTAGTTTTGTTCTGTGGGGTTTATTTTACATATGAACACATGCTGTTAAGCAAGCTTTTTCTATAATTAATTGCCAAGCAAATTCTCTAATCAATTGTCGTATACTGTAATGTCACACATTAACATTTGATTAAAACAGTCTCCTTGTGTCTTTATCAATAATAATATGTCCCAGTGTATCTCACTAATGATAGTATTTCTAATAGTATTTTTACCTGTAATATGACAGCTTTTGCCAATTTAACTTTAATTAACTTTCTTCTTTTCATGACTTGCTTTCACATCAATAAAAAGGATAGGGAAATCCAATCCGTGTACAATACTGTTTAAACTCATTTTTACCTCTGTGACAAAATTTGTCTCAAAATGAATCCTATACCATTCAAAATCAGCATCTCTCATTATAATGTCTGAAATGGGCTGTATGCATGTGAGAAAGTATGACAGGCTTTAACTTCAGTAAAAATGCACCAATGATGTATACTCCCAGCATTGTATTTGTCTTTAAATGTATCAAAGCAAAAATAATTATAATAATTGCTTTAAAATATCTTCATTGGGAGACCAGTCTGTTGCAGCTAATACCTTAGCACACTGAAGAGCCTGCTCTGCCAAATACTGACATCCCTTCAAAGGTCCGAGTCACCCCAGTTCCCACTAGGAAACAGGAGGAACTCCGTAGCTCACAGGAAAAGCTCACCAGTCTACAGATTCAGTCTCAGGAGTAAAAAGCTTTGTAATTGACTCCCCAAATCTAATTTCTAAACTTCTTGTGAGTATTTTCTTTGATATTCATCTGTCATCTCTCTTGGCAGCTCCTCAGGAGACAAGGTTTTGTATTAGGAAGAGATATCTTATAAAGCAGCTAATCTAAACTTGCCTGCCTTAGTTTAGCTGAATCCATTGATCTGCAATGTAGCCTTGGTCAAAATTCCTCAGAAAAGCCTTTCCCCATCCTTTATACTATTTTGTTTCAAGTATTTGAACAGAACTTTTAAGGAAGTGATATAGCAAATGGCTCCTAGAAAGAACAAGCACATAGAAGTGACAAACTTGATATAACATATATGGGTTGCACTTAGAGCATGTCTCAAGTCAGGCTATGACATTGCACAACTACTGACTGTACCTGAGACAGCAATACCTGGAAAGTCTCAGTATGCAGAAATGAAGGGCCCTTACTGATCACTCTGGACATGCACCAACTTTTTATAAGCGTATTAGATGAATGCATTACCAGTTTGCTGAATTGTACATGCCAAAGTCTGTATGTACAAACAAGATGCATATGTACTTCACAGGCACAGTCAGTTGTACTGCAGACGCGTGCACATAAGAACTGAAGCCTGGCCAAGGGGAGCCAACCTTGACTTTGTCTTTTGAGTAACACACATATAGCCAGATATGGACAGGTATAGGGAGGCAGCTCAGCATAACTGACCACAGAACAGACAAATATATAATTAGAATTAGTGACAGCAAAAGGACTAATTTCAGCAGGAAGTTTTTGGAAGAGGGCAAGAAGTATTAGGCAGGATTAAATGGGCTTGCAGGTGGAGACTTGAGAGTTTAGAGAACAGAGGTGAATCTATTTGTATGTATTTCTCTGACTGTCTAGTCTTCTAAGAATGTTCACTCATTCATACATTCAGGCATTTGATTGACATTCTGTGTTTTTGCAAAGCAGTTTCATTTTTCTGTACTGAAAATGTGTTGTTAACCATTAACAGTTTAATTAAGTTACAGTAGTGAGTTCTTTAACCAGTACCAATAATTAACTAATTGTTCATTTCTAGTGCCTCTATTTACAATTCAGAAAAATAATGGTATACCAATTATTTTAATTCTGCTCTGCAAATAATTGTTCTGTTTGTGTTCTGGAAGCATGGTCACAAGGACCTAGCATTCAGTAATACCAGCAAAATTAGACTGCTCAATACTTTTAAGTGCAAGTGATTTTAACATATTGAATTTGGATGCTTTGTTGATTTATATTGAAAAGAATTTTCTGTCTCCTAGTAGATTATTATTATCAGCCATCACTGGTGTTACTGTCATATACAATTTTCTATTGAATATTAAGCATCAGTAGAAACTAATTTTCTACTGCATTTTACACTCCTATGGCATATGAATGTAAAATATCTATATTCCTCCTTTTTCTAGGTGGGTTACAATATTTTCAATTTTCAGGTAAGTCACAACAGGGTCCTCAGAGAAACAAATCAAACTGAAATAAAAAAAAAAATCATAAATCTTAAGGACTTCCCAACATGTTCTTTTTTATACTGGATTGTAGAAGCCATACTGTTTCCTATCAATCAAGCAGTGATCCAGGTTTTCAGCCTTCTAGCTACACTGACAAGCTACATTTGCAGAATAAATATTAGCAATGAATTTTAGTATAGCTGAAAATAAATATACAGCTTATATTCAGCAATGAAATGAAGCTGAAGTTAATAGTGAGTTACTACGTAAGATTAGTTCTAGGAATGTAATCTTTACAGATTCTTTGTCAGATTGATTTAGGCAGGCACAGCTCGCTATTCTGAAGCATGCATCTCTATTTCAATGAAAAAAATGTAGGGGAATAAAGTTGGCAAGAGGCAACACTAATTCCATGCCACCACCCTAAAACAGAATTGCTTCAGAATATTCGGGAAGACTCATAGTTGAAAGGAACAGAGGCTGCAGAAAAAGCTCAAGCACATAGTTACAACAATAACAAAGCAATTCATCTATGCCATGCAAGCTCTTAGGTGTAAGGCTAAAAACAACAGAGTAGAACACAAAAAGATGTTTTAAATGTGCAGTATCAGTTCCCCTTTGGATAGACAAATTTGCTAGATTTTTGCCTTCATCCCCACTATTATCCGGCAGCCACCACACCAATAGCAAGTGGCTCCCTACAGCGACAAAGCTAATGCTGCTTCTTGGGTCATGCTGAACAGCAGTGCAGCCAGCATGCTCTTCCTCCCCTAGAGACTGAGAGTATCACCTTCAGAAAGGGATCAGCCTCCACCACCATCGGGCCTGGGATCTTGAGTCTGCTTCCAAACCTGAGTCTGATCAGTCTTGAAAGCTTCCGTAACACTATAAAAGTACAATAAACTACAAGAAATACCAGATGATTACAATGGATCTGTGTATTGGATGTCTAGATAAATATATCTTGGCTGTGGGCCACAGTGCAACAGATCCTGCACCTTTAAAACTTGAAAAAGCAAGTAAAAAACCAGTCACCTAAACCTACACTACAGCATATTAATAAAAATGTATATATTGAAAAAGGCTAAATATATATATTAGAATATATATATTTAAAGAGAGCAATATAACAAATATTTGCCATGTCCTTTTACAGCACGTAGGAACACCTAATATACGTGCCTTGTAGTTCTTGGAAACATAGTGGTGTCATTAGAATTTAGACATCTCTTTACATGGGCCATATTCATACCCCAGTCATACTGGCATAAATCTGAACCATTTCCATTATCTATTGACTGTGGAACTGCTCTGGTTTAAACTAGTGTAACTGAGATAATTTAGCCTTTTGCTTTATCAGTTTAGCAACAAAATTATTTTTAAGCTGGCTATTAAAATTTTTCAGTTTTCTCCCAGAAGTATTCAACATATACAAGGATATAAGCTATAATGTAGTGTACATTGTCAAGCTTAATTAGCACAAAACATGTTATTTTGCTCAATGCATTGAAATCAAACTAAGTTTAGTTTATTTTGCTGAATGATTTGAAATCAAGACTAGATTTAGGTCTATTAAAGTATTTTTAACAAGCAAGAAAATAAGAATAAAATTTTCCTCTCTTTCTTTTTGACCTAAGGAAGTTCTACTTATCAGTCCTATATGTATTATCTAGTGTAACAGGATATAATTTTCTCTGTATTTATTTTGTTATTGGTTTTTGTCCTTTAATGACACTGTTATTGGAAAACTCAGTAATTTTATTTCTTTGGCTCCTAACAATCTAGAAAGACCAAAATGCACAGAGAAGAGCAAATTGCAACATTTATCAGACTGACCGCCAGCCGGAGGGACAACTTGGTCAAGTAATTTCATGCTTGTTTTCTTCCATATTTTCTTTATAACTGCTCTAAGTTCTTCATTTGCTTGCTCTAGGTTACCTGTGGTAATGAAACAGAAAAATGGAGGATGGCAATTATGTTTCAACCAGCTGCAACGAATGATCCTTTGGATATTAATTAGCTGTATACAAATAAAGACTGTGATAAGGATGCTTTGCAGCAAGCCTAAGCTACAAGAAGCAGCAGATAACAATACTACATCTAAAGAGAAGAAAGTGTGTAAGATAGCAAGATCCTGGGGCTTTCAAATCAGTCTCTGGAGTACTGTAGAGGTCAGCCATAATTTACACATCTTGGCTCTACTCTCTCTGCTTAATACCTTCCACTTAAATTGTGCAGAAAGTGATGACTTGCTCTTTACAAGCCACTTCTTTCTTAATCCAAAGCTGAGCCTTTATTTGTTTAATCATAGTAATTACTCAGTTGTACAGGCTTGAAAGTTCAGGCAACTGACTACTGAGCAGTTTTTCATCTCCTGCAGTGCCCACCTAAACCACAGAGATGCCTGAGGTGGCTTAATCTAATCAGTGTGTTACTGGCAGTGGAACTCAATTGTGCTGAGAATAGCAGAAGACATGGAACAGAAAGTAGTAAAAGATGGTAAAATAATGAAAAAAATGTATGAAAATAGAAAAAAAATTCTTTGAAACCTGTCACTATTTTTTAAAACTTTTCCTTCTTTTATGCAAATGACAGAAATCCATTCAATCCAGTCAGAACTGGCCTTGACCAAACTGGGGATGTTGCTTTCAAGTTTGCAAAAGTTGCAGTTGCACCAATGTGGGATCCAAGGCACCAAGTTAAAGAGTAGTGAAGAAGAAGCATCTTGGTTGGACAGAAAGGGGGACTCATTCACTCCTTGCAGCAGAACTCCTGTTATGCCACTGCTACATGTTTTCATCTGACCAGATAAAAGCATACAATTTCTAACAGTTCTTGGGCTCTGGCCTCAATATCCCTTTCCTTTCATTTTATAGCAAATCATTCCTAGCAACAGTGAATACAGCCCAAAAGCAAACCAAATCCAGTGAGATTACAGCAGCCTTACTCACATCCAACAAAATGAATTAAGTAAATTGTAACTTTTCCTTATTGTGTCTTCTGACAAGTGCAGGAGATGCTTTACAGCTAAGAATCTTACCTTCTGTTTTTATCTTCAGAGCAGTCCTAACCAAAGCAAACAAAGTAGCATTGAACATGACGGTTCCATCACTGTTTAGTGGCATATTCATGGCTACTAACCTCTGTAAATGAGAAAAGGAAAACAAATTCTGATGTGGCTTTGTTTGAAAAAACCTCCTGTAACGTTCATTTCTGAAAAGCTGATGTATTCAAAGAATAATATCCACTGAGAGGCATAAAAATTATATATCTTTAAAAAAAGTTTAGTCTTCCATCCTAGCTGTGTATAATAACCACCCAATACAACTTTTTTCTGATATTAATGACATGCATGCGTACACAAAAGGTAAAACTGCCCAGCAGTTTTCATGAGCTATTTATTGAGTTAATTTGCAAACACTGAAGCTCAGTCCTTGGCTATGACTATGAGTCACACTGTGCAAGTATTAAGGACAAATGCAGTTATTTAAGAGCATGTGCTCCAGTTGCAGTTGTGTTCCAAGTTTCCCATGGGTTCCTCCAGCCTCATGTTCCATGACCAACCACAGCACCAGGGCTGTTTTTTATAAGCTGATTCATTTCTCAGGTAACTCTTCAGTGATGCTATGCATCTCTCATGCTCTCAACACTAGTGTAGAATTAGTATGAAAGGGGCTTTCTTCTTTGCATTAGTCCATCTCTGCATTAGTGTTCATCTTTTAAAGCAGTAACGCTGTGACCCTGTCTGACAGCAGAACATTATTTAATCTATCAAAATCTTTTCCTAATGTCTGACTTGGATTTTCTTCTATTCTAGTTTAAGAGCATTACTTACTTAGAGAATTTACCTTAATGTATAGATATAGGTTTGCTTTAAGTATGCCTTGTGGCATTCCATTTGAATCCAGTGTTTTAAATGTCAACTTACCTATTTGTAAAACAGATATAAAAGAAATCCAAATGACAGCGATGTTGTTACAATCCTTTAATTAAAAGGCTTGACCTTGTTCCTACTGAAATTGCTCTACCACAACATCCATAGTTCTGAAATCCTCAAATAATATAATAATTATTCATCTCCTTTGTGTTGCTTGTCAACTTCTATATTAAAATGCAATTAATCCTTATCTCTTATCTAAATTACACATCATGCCTGACATTCTACATCACATTAAATTCCCTTTAATTTTTAGTCTTCTCACTCACTGCTACATATTGTATTGCACACCGTTATTCACTTCAGCTTTGTTTATCATCTGGCAGTCCCTACCATTCAGTCTCACTTCTGTGTTTCATGTGCAGCAAACTTCTCATGAATGCAACTGTAAAAGTACTGTATCAAAACTTAATTGCCAATTAAAGTAAACTACCACCCTCTTCTCCCTGGGACTGAAGAGAAATCAGAAGTGTCACTGGGCTGAAGTAGTCATATGTGACACTGGGTCACCAGAAATGCTGGGATAAGGTAGTTCATATATGTGACAAAAATAGACTAATGATAGATTTACACACTGACCCCTTTAATTATGATGCTCTGTGAAGAGTTCTACATTGGTGGTAACTACTCAAATGAGTACACTGAAAGAAATTACATTAATTTTGCTGGTTTAAGTTAAGCCTGAAAAAAAAAGGGAAAACTTGAGAGTGAAGGAGACCTTGTGAGCAGACAGGATTACTGTGCATATGTGACACATACTGGGCAGAACTGAATAAATGAATGAACAGTGACAGAAACCTAGAAAGAAAATAGGGTAAAACCTACCTTGCAGGCCACTCGGTGAGGGCATAATTTGCCAAAACCAAGTGGTGGCTGAATGCGTCTCAGTAATGTAACCACATCAAGATGCTTTATCCTTCCCCTAGAACCAACACACATCAGTTACCAAACATACATGCATTCCCAAAGAATATACTATGCTCTACTTCTACTATTTTTACCAGATAAATCTTATCAGAGAGATGATCTAACTTACTTTGCTTCAGGGTCATATTCTGACCATATCCTTTTGAACTCATCCAAGTGATGGGGACCCAGAATAGACCAGTCACGTGTCAAATAATCAAAATTATCCATAATGACAGCCACAAATAAGTTTATAATCTAAAAAAGTAATTAAGAACAATCTGCCTTAATTATTTTGAAATTTTAAAAAACATATTCAATAAATAAAATAATTTTCTAAGGTAGCAGTTTAAGAATTCAAAGAAATAAATTGATCTCATAAATGATGATTTTTGGCAAATACCATTAAATATCACAGAAAATACTTGCTCACTATTTAACTATCTGGAACTCTATCAAGTAATGACATGACAAGAGTATGATTCTGTCTTAAGAGTACTCAGTCTTTGACGTAGGCCGTAACATGGTTTTGTTTCTCTTCCTTGATTGCCAGATCCCACCATTGGAATGGATCCAATACATGTATTTGACACAGTGTAGATCTCAGGAAACAGCTTTTGTATTAATAGGATTCAATGTCATGACAATAAGACTTCTACATATGTTTCATTAACACAGAAGATGATACAGAACAGCAGAACATGTATGTTTACATTAGTTCACAGAATTCTGTTTGACCACTCCCCTTTGGCAAGGAGAACAGTACTGTGAATAGAACAAATCAACCAGCTCTAGACCAGACACCTGCAATGAGGAAAAACATATTTCAAAGATTATTTTAGAGCAGATAATCCATTATGCCATGGATTAGAGAGAAAGGTTATCATTCACATCTTGTGTGCCACAGTTTGCGCACACTTGTAGAAATATGAATCCAAATTCTGCTAAGTTTAAATAATACAAATAGCCTTACTAGTAAGTCAAAGGAATTGCAGTTTTATTATTAATGCATATTTAATGATACTGTTGAGAAATGCAATGAAATAATAGCTGATGAAAAGACTGCTAATTTAGCTTTCAGGTGTGCAACCAACCACTCCCACATACATGTAGTCAGAAGAAAATCTTGCACATAGGAATTTAGAATCATAGAATAGTTTGGTTTAGAAGAGACCTTTAGAGGTCATCTAGCCCAACCCCCCTGCAATGAGCAGGGA
Source organism: Scopus umbretta (assembly GCA_013400535.1). Lineage (NCBI taxonomy): Eukaryota > Metazoa > Chordata > Aves > Pelecaniformes > Scopidae > Scopus > Scopus umbretta. The sequence continues at coordinate 9,312 of VZTL01054643.1, read as the reverse complement.
TATCTTCAACTAGATGAGGTTGCTCAGGGCCCTGTCCAACCTGACCTTGAATGTTTCCAGAGATGGGGAACCTACTGCCTCGCTGGGCAAACCTGATCCAGTGTTTCACCACCCTCACCATAAAAATAAATATAAGATACAGAATTTAGGGCTGTGTATGGAAAACTATAACCTTGGAAAAATATTTTAGATATGGGATTTTTAATCATATCTGAACCCACTACTCTTCCAGTTCAGAAGAAAGTCAAAATGCCACAGCTCATTTCTGTTAATAAGCACAAGCTAGACTCACCAAAAATGCACAAAGCATGTAAAAACTGATAAAATAAATGATGGCAAAATTGCTTCCACATGTGTATTCTTCCCCTGGATTATAATCAGATTCTGGATCACAGCGTTTTCCAGGCAAACACGCCAGCATGATTTCCTGCCAGGCTTCTCCAGTTGCACACCTTTATAAGGTCACAGAGATAAATTAAGCATTATTTGATCAAAATGGATTAAACACATATTAATTTGTTAAGGTCTGACAAATTCTTAGAGCTGTACAAGCACAAATGTGAAGACAGATCGTGAAATTTTCAGAGCAGGAACCGATTAAAAAAATACAGAATATGTTTCAGAAATGACAAGCATAGATCTGACATTGCAGACACATTTTCTAAGGTAGACTAATGCACCATAGAGACTTACATATAAAACTGTGAACACCAAACTGTGATTTACAAATTAAATACTTATTGCAGTGGAGCTGCTATTGACAAAAATGGTGTTGTATATGAAAATCTGTCATAAAAGTTGAAAGTATCTCTTTGTAAAAGATGAATCACCTGTTCCTCAGCATGTGAAGAAATGCTTGCCTCGAACTTCTCCTATTGCATGTTCTGCATAGTTGGGTAACGCCTGTCTACAGATCCATGATTTCAAATATTTGTAATACAACTACATATTTATGACTTTTTTGGCTGTGTTCATTACCTAGTTTCAAAGGTGAAAGTCCTTACATGCATAAAGTGACTTAGATCTCATTGGCTGATGCCCTTGGTCTCAGATAAGGAATGACCTGCCAGTTTTGCCAACCAGGTTAGGAACAACGCATAGGAGCCAAGTGGAGTTATAGAATCACAGGCAAGAGAGCTCTCAAGGTTGTCACCTTTAGAGGCATCCCTGTTCTGTGTCATTCCCTCTCCTTGCTCAGCGGATCTTTTGAAGCACTCCTGGCAAATGTTTAGCCTCTTCTTAACCTCTCTAGTGATGGAGATTCCATAATCCCCCTACATCAAGATTTAGCTACCTTTGCCATCAGGAAGTTTTGCCTACTGCTTATCTGATATTTCCCTTCTGCAAGTTACACCCTCTATTCCTCATCATGTCGTCTGCAAATGTAAACACGAGTTTATTTCTTCATGTTTTGTCCTGGTTTCAGTTGTTTACACTTTTCAGCTTCCCATGCTCTGCCAGGTGCACAAGGAGCTGGGAGGGAATGCAGGCAGGACAGCTGATCCCAATTAGCCACAGGGCTATTCCATACCACCTGATGTCAAGCTCAGTATATAAACTGGGGGGAGCTGGCTAGGGGGGAGCAATCGCTGCTCAGGGATGGGCTGGGCGTCAGTTGGGAAGTGGTGAGCAGTTGCATCACTTGTTTTTCCTGGTTTTTTTTTTTTTTTCCTTTTTTTTTGGTGGTGTTGTTTTCCTTTCCACTACAACTTATTATTACTGCCATTATTATTACTATTATTTCATGTCAATTATTAAACTGTTTTTACCTTGACCCATGAGTTTTCTCACTTTTACACTTCTGATTCTCTCCCCCATCCCACCAGTGAGTGAGCAGCTGTGTGGTGCTTAGTTGCCAGCTGGGGTTAAACCACAACACGCACCTTTCCCAACACCTACACAGTGATATCAGGGCTGACTATGTTTGGGCTCTACCTGAAGAGAATTACTGCATAAATGAGAAGTTTCACAATAGCTGTCATGAGTTTACATCTGTATCACTTGATTAGAACCCTGCTGTGCCAATGGACACTCAGCATACAGCCATAGATAATATGTGCTTGCTATGCTAAATTGCTTCTCACTTGCACACAAATTTTGAACAAATCCATGGTACAAGAGCTACAGACATTTTTCACAGATCAATGAAATGGGATGCATTAAGTAAGAGTTAAGGTTTACTCACCTGAAGAGAAGCAACACAGCTTGGGGGAAAGTCTGAAAATTGTTGTTTCTGTTTATTTGATTATTGTCCCTCATGGCCACTTTTCCAAATACCTACAATAAAATAGGATTTTGATTTTCATCCTAGTGACCTGCACTGTCAGAAGCTGTAGGCCTTGCACTCTAAACTTGCCTCAGTATGTATGAAAAACACTTTCACAAATACACTTTCTTTACTCTCTTTAGTTTTTCCTGGTAGTGACATAAATGTAGTAAGCTTATCACATGTACAAGATAATTCTTAATCATTTAATTTAGCATCAATAAACCATTATAATGCTAATACATATTCCTGTATTTCAGGTCAGAAAATAGTATTTGTTTTAAACTAGCACCTAGAGTCCTTTATTGATATTAAAGCCCTACTGCACTAAATATTGTACATGCTGGTAGTAAGAAATAATTGCTGTCCTGAAAACCTTGAATCTAAATGGAGAAAGAGAGATGCAAAGATGCAAACCAAAGCACGGAGAGTCTGAATATTCTGTCTCAGCCAGGGAAGCAAATGAGTTCTGTTCCTCAAAATTAAATTGCAATTCCTTGGCCACAAGACCATTCTTTTTCCATAACATAATACATTTATATCCTCGTACAATACAGTGAAGGCTGTTACTTAATTTAGAGAGATTAACACCATTATGTTCTGTATATGTGCTGCTGAACTGTAAGGACATTAAGTTGCTTTTGCATAAATGAAGAGAAAGAATCCAGAAGCAAAACCACTCTCCATGGCATATTTCTTCTATTAGGACCTCCCTCTGTGTTGATTTGAAGAACTTTACAGCTTTGAAAACAAAAGAAAACATCTGTAAAGTTTTAGGGAATGCAGAGCTATCCTAAGGCCTTAGGAGTTAAAAAAAAAAAAGCCAGGCATTCTTTCATATATTCATGCATAGGAATAAACTTCACAGTACATGGAAAAGGAGTGGCTCTTTTCATCAAACCAAGATACTATAAGCTCATACCAAGCTCTTCTCTTGTTTTTTGGATTTTCTCACTACCAAAACCACAGCCAAAAAAAAGATTTTTACGTTACTCTGAAAGCTCTGACTTATATATAGCACCACTATCAAAGGAATGTTTCAATAAGCACTGTAGTAAACAAGTCTCAGAATAGCCAACACTGTACTTTTGTTTAATGCAAAAAAAAATTCTATAATTACCTGCATTCCAATGACAGCATAGATGAAGAACAGCATGGCTATCAGAAGGGCAACATAAGGCAGAGCCTAGAAACGGAACAAGTGCATTGTCTTTCAATAATTTCACACTGTAATTTCACATTCTGTTTACAAAAATAATTTCTCTGTACAACACAGGCTTTTCCAAGTTTTTTCCTCCTATGCAAGTGCTTAAAATGTTATTACCTGTCAGTCTCAATATTCTGCCACATAAAATGAACACAAGCTTCATTATATTTTAAATTATTTCTGCCAGCAATCCAGGGGGAAGAATGATCTTCAGCAGTTTCTAATTTCATTTTCATTACCGATTCTGACAACACAAAGATACTTCCGTCTTTACAGTTACAGAGTTCCATTAACTGCATATTCATTGGAGTTTTCAGGACCAAGCATTGAAATATCTATTTGTTACACTTATGAAATCAGTTTTATATGAAAAAATAGATTAAATTCCTCTTTTGTAGTCATCTAATAAAATGCATGGAAGTATGAGACCTGTGTTATCAAACCTACCCTATCCCTTTCAGACATACCAAATATTTTTTATGAAGTACCATAGAATTCTCACTGTAACAGCTAATATTAAATGACAAAGAATGACCCTTGGAGTCACTGAAGTAACTGGTGAAGTTTATTTTGGCATTACTATACAAATATATTTATATATGTCATTATTGACAGCACAAATTTCAAAAGATGGTTTTTGCACTCTACAGGGTATTGCTTCATAAAATTTGGTGTATAAATGGTTGTAATTATAAAGCAAATTTAAATAAATTTTGCTAACCTGAAATGACTTAATAAATGTCCACAGTAAAGTCCTGATTCCTTCTCCTCTGCTAAGCAGCTTCACCAACCTCATCACTCGGAAGAGACGAAAAAAAGTGATGGAGATTCTAGCGCTGTCTTCAGAATTCTGAAGAGCATCATGGAGAAGTCAAACCAAATACAAACTCAAACATGCAACACTTCCAGAAAAACAACATCAAATGCAAAGGTGGAAGAGGTAAGATTTAAAAATGTATCTTGAGGGCCGTTTCACCTTGATAAGCATGATATGAAAGGAAAAATTACATGCTAAAAACACAGGACCTGTAGAAATGCTTCACACATCACATGCATTTCCAAGTTTTCTGGTTTGTTAATAAGGATTGTATTGGGTTTATCTGTAGCAGACTTCAATAGTACATTGACAATGAATGCAAACCACTCATAACACCTTTGTAGTAAGACAGTTATGAAAAATACAGAAAAAATTGGTGGAAAATAGACATGGTAAAAAGAATAAACTCAAGTAGAGGTAAAACCACTGGGGTTGGTTTACTAGTCTTACCCCAGACTCATCAGTTGTGACTGTTTCAGTTGGCTTTGGCTTTAAGAAATTAAGAACATTAAATATTAAAATCAAATAAAATATTTAAAAAACAGCTTAACCATAAACAGAAGGAAGGACATTTTTCATTTCTAAATGCAAATGAACATCTTTCAACTCAATATACTTCCTGAACAAAACATCAATATCTTTATTAAAACCTTCCCTTTAGCATTTCATGTTGGCTGACTCATACTAAAATCTGCTAGAATAACACATGTTTAAAAGACTCAATGGAAAGTAAATACAAAATAAAATATCTGCTCCTATGTAAGCCAAACAAAATCAGCCATCAACTTCCACAGGCTGTATGAAATTGTAGCAGTAAGCCTATGTAAAACTCAAGAACAAAGCTTTGGGGTCAAACTAGCCTTTCAAGGATCCTTTTCTGCTGTGCTCTTTTTGAAGATTAATTACTCCATCACTGGAATCTAACCACATTCAAGTAATTGTGTTTTATGTCACATCAGGAACTCCCTTAAAGCAAAATAATTCACTTGAATTAACTCAGTTAACTCAGTGATGAACATTGGGTTTTACAGTGCTTAACAAGGACAGATTTTCACACTGCCATTAGCACAATGACATGGAGGCTAACCCTGCTATAGAGGTGCAATTGAGAAAGCAATACTTGTACTCTCTCACCATCTAGAAAGTTCTTATATACCTGAGCTGATATAACAGGATCAGGCATGGAGAAAGGGCTTCAGGATTTGGTTGACCCTTTTAGAACAGATCTGTACAACCCTCAGGAGCAACAGGGAGGAGAGAGGCACACACTGACTTCTTGTTCACAGAGCCAAATTCTATGTCCTGTGAAGAAGAAACTCACTTCTCTCTTTAGAATGACTCTGTCTTTGGAGAAACTGTCTCGATATCCTAAACGGTCAGACACTTAGCAAAGCAGCTAGCAAAGCTTAAAGGACCAACTATCTATGCTTGCCTGTGCACTGACAGATTCACAGCAGCTTCTTCCAAAATTGAATGGAAGAGTCTTTAAAAACTTTATAGCACTAGACCAAATGGGATTCTGGACATTAGATTCAAGTGATGGGTCTTATTCTCTTGCCTAAAATATCCTACTTTTAAAGGGGTACTGTCCTGGTTTCAACAATTATTGTCACATATAGCAGCAGTAACCATGATGCCTCCTCAGTGCTGCTTCCAACACACTGCGGATGCATCAGAGACACTCTCCATGCCATGCTTCACTGAGTAAAATCTCAAGTATTGCTGTTACCTAAGATAAAACTTGGGGAGAATGAAGGGAAAAGAGAGGAGCTGATTCTGCTGAAAATATTGCCAGCATATTAAACAAACATACTACAGTAAAAAAACCAAGAATAGTTAGTACTTTGTTAAAGTTAGATCATTAGCAGTATTTACTAAATTGTAATTGTTTTGTCTATTACTTTTTTGTAAAACATATATAATATAAAGGTATTGCAAGGGGAAAATGAGTTAAAAATAACTACTCAACTACATGCAATCTACATATGTATACATTACTGCTCTGCCAGGATATCAGTATTTTCTGAAACAGAGTTTTAAAACTGTTTAAGGGATTATTACTAAATTGAGGTATTAATATTAACCAAAACCCAGATCTCCTCATTAGACTTCAATAAGCAGAGTATTTGTAAAATGAGCTGCAACATCTAAGCTTTGTAAGCACTTATATAGAATACACAAAAAATATGCTGCCGATGAAAGGCAGTTACTACATCAGAAATTCCATGCATACTTCAATGATTTGAAATAAAACCATCAAAATATAGATTAAGGAGAAATTCATAATCACAAACATCATAGATGCCAAAATATCACAAAACATGGAAACAATCTTGCAAAGCTGTCTACCTACATCAATCACAAACCTGTACTAGTGTACATGGACCCACATTGCTGCTGACTTTTCAGTACAGCAAAAAATTCCTTTTTATCTGAAAACTTTAAAGAAATTGCAGACGAAGCCTGAAATTTTGTATTATTCTCTCATGACTGACTCACGCTAAGCCTGATACTGTCTTAATCAGTGAGCAAACTACTTGAATTAGCATTCAATATTTTATATCATCAAAAATTAAATGAAGTATTTGCCAGACACAGAAGAGATTAAATTACAGTATCATCACAAATTGACACTACAAAAAATGAAGTAAAAAGCTGAGTTTTGCATTTGGGAGTTTTTCCTGCTAGCTTTTATAGAAGGATTGAGCCCTAAATAAGCTAGGAACAGTATTAGAATAGAAATATGTAATGGGATAGAAAAGAACAGAACAAGGATACTTTAGTCCTACAGTTTTTTATTTAATTGCTTTCCAAAAGAAAAAATAATGAGGAGTATGCATCATGATTTAGTTATGAAAAAACCCTCATAAAAGGAAAAGTCAGTAAAAAAAACCTTTTTTCTACATATAACTATCTTAAGAAGTATTTAATTCTCACTTTTGAAAATGCAGCCCGAGATCAGTTCTACTGTAGGTGCTCAGGAATGATGAATGCAAAATATCTCAACTTTTGTTTTTGTCTGAAGGGCACTGAATGTATCTCTGTATTCACATTTGTGTATGCACAGGACTGTATAACACACACTCCTCTCATAAATCACTCTTTCTCAGGTTCTTTGTACTAAGCACTCCCTAATTGCCTGTTGTGATGGCTGATCTGCTGCTGTTGGGAAGTGTTAGGATGTCATATGCAAGTGATGATAAATTACGGACACTGGAAAAAAGCAGGTCAGGAATGAAAAAGGAAAACACCCTGTTCACAAAAAGTAAACCGCACAAAAATACCAGGGTGGAGATCGATGCTAGAAACAAACAATGAAAATGAACTCCTGATACCAAAGGATTTATTTTTCTCCTGGAGTTGAAAATATTCAACTTCTGCCCATCGCCGGCCATATGTTTGGGCACTGATTTTTTCAAGTGAGTGTATCTAATTTTTTACCCTCTCTGGCATTTCCCTCTGATAATACAGCAGCTTGGTTTATACTATGAATAATAATTTTAATGAAGCTAATATAGTGACATAACACAACAAAAACATGATTCATACTTATTTATAAAGGAAATGCTCATCTAAGAGACAAAGTTAGATAACATTTATGTGTGTCCATCCAGCATGAAGTAATACTAAGATATGGGAAACTAAGGTTAAGGTAACACAATCTTCAGTAACAATAACAGACAGACTGACAATAACAGAGAACATCTGCTTCCTACAGATAAGATAAAACATATACTACCCAAACACATAATCTTAATTGCAACTTCAGTAATGTTACTTGACACACACATATTCAAGCAGGTGGCACATTATGTGTATGTAGGGAAAATACTAGAATACTAGAATAGACTTGAGACTGAGGAGGAGTCAGGTTCAGCAGAGAGTCTCTCTTTGGATGATAGTTGCTGACAAGTATACAAATAAAAGTATTTTCTGTGGTCAAGTAATCTACCAACAACCTCCTCTTTCACCTCACCTTCCACCAAACACTCCAATACTACTCATGTCCCAAACACTTGGGCACTGGCTGGTCATTATCATGATTTTCTGTCCCCTGTGGGACTACATGATTCGTAAGACAACAGATGTGATTTCTGGGACCACTGCTACAAGTCTGGTAATGGGCACAGCTAGAATAAATGAACAGCTTCTGTTTTCACTGCTTGGCAGATGCATTGCAATGAGGTAAAAGAGGACAGAGACTGCAGTAATTATTCTACCTTTTCTGTCAGCCATGTGCCAGCTACACTGAGAGCCTAGTTCAGCAAAGCACTTCATAACTATGTAATTTTAACCCAATTCTTAAATACATCAAATAGGCAGTAACATATGATTCTTTTTTCTTAATCAAAGTTCAACACAGCAGCTTTCTTCTCCAAACAATCCCAACCATCAAAAAAGATTAAGCAATGATTAACCTAAATTTCTGCCTCACTGATTAAGATGTTTGCAACCTGATACCAATTTCAATCAAGTATTTATTGCTGCTTATGAAAAATTTAGCATATTTCCTAAACAGTAACTCCTCCTTACACTCTTCATATTGCAACATTAGTTCCAACTAAACATCCTAACTGAAAAAAGCTCCAATGTTGAAACTGAACGGAGTGAAACAGATTGCATCATGCACTGGAAGCAAACTGTAGCTCTGTGTTTAAAGAAAAAATAAACATAGTAAAAACCAGTGGATATTAGTATATGGTATTGGTCAAATGCTTCTTTTTTACAGATTGTGCCAAAGGGTATGACAGTGTGCCAAAACAAATGAACACATAATGGTGACATAATCATAATTACAAATATAGAAGTAAATGTCTGAATGACAAATACATACGACGACAATAACATACATAGGAAAGGATTCAGGTTGCCAAAATATCTTCAGAAATGTGTAGTGTCTATATGTCTGTATCCATGTATGTATATACATATATGATTTGTTCAGAGAATAATTATTGGAATTCCAATGTGATAGCATGTCATTTTCTTCACAGTCTTATCAGTGTGTGCTGGTTTTGGCTG
>VZTL01054641.1:0-14405 GCA_013400535.1 Scopus umbretta | reverse complement strand
GCCGCCGTCACGGCCGCTCGGGGCCCAGCGCCGGGGCACGGGGCGCCGCCGCCGCCGCCGCCGCCTGCCACCGGGAGCGGCCGGTCATCCTCGGACGGCTCCCTGTCCGCCACGGCGCCTTATGCTTCCTTACCGGGCCAGTCACGGAAACCCGACGCCGCTGGCATCACCGGCTGGCGCCGGCCTCGGAGCAGCCCCGGCCCCTGGACGGAGCCTTTGCCTCTTTGGCCTTTGGTTCTGCAGCCGGAACGCGGTTGCCCGCCCCGCCTGCGTGGTGGCTCTTGCCTCAGGCTTGGTCCTCAGACAGCAGCGGCGTGCTTAGTTGGCACCGGCTGCCGGCCTTCTGCGTCGTCGCGGAAAACGAATCAAGAACGGAGTGGGCGGTGGAGATCAACCCAACCCCCGGCCTGGGCAGGAGGAGAAGATCGGGTTTTGGGCAGTCCTCTGTGCAGGTGCTGTCAGGTGCTGAGAGGACGTGGCGTAAAATGGCAAAAACTGAGGCGGAGCACGCAAGTCGTGGGTGACATACCGTAGTGTGACGAACTGGAGAAACTTTGCTGGTTATTTTCACTGCTGAACCTATTCTGTGGACAAAACCGGTTTCAGGATCTAATAGAATAGATACTTATTTAATGAGCTGTGTATTAAAAGACATAGAATGAAACAGGTTTAGCATTATGGCACTGGAGCAATACGCCGCGGGAGTTTTCATGTTCCATGCTACCTGAAGAAACAGAAAATATGATGGCTTCGGCTCTATGTCCCGTTACACCTGACTGCAGTGTTCCCAAAGGTGGTGACAGAACATAAATTTTTTGTTGTAAATAACATATGCACCTTTATCAGTCTTTTTGCAAGTTACGCTGTGGATTAAAAAAAAAAAAAAAAAAAAGTGTGTGCCTGAATCACTATAACAGTTGAAAGTTTGATGGGCATTTCTGAAACATTCATCCTCAGCAGACAAAACCAGCAATTCTAAGGGCTCTTGTTTTCTGCATTAGTTAATTTTCCACTGCAGTATTATTCCAGCTAAAGACCATTACATAGGTCAGCCATGGTAGAGTTTCTTCTTGGATGTACAAGGGGAAAAAAATCTTGAGAACCTTCTGATTATATTAATACGTGGACATTCAAGAAGTTCTATAAAGTTTTAGTTGGTAGTTCTGTCATTGCTTTCCATAATACTAAAAGTGAAAAATCAGATTCTCAGGGCTTCAGGAGATCCTTTCCAGAATGGTGTTCAAACACGCTCTCAGGACAGGACTGCCTGCTCCTGTTTTGTCAATAAACAGAAGATTTCACTTTTTTTGACTATCAAGGTATTATTCTCTTTGTACAGATCAATGCAAATTTCTACTACTGATTACTGAAGGCAGTAATCCTTAGGGATGTTATGTTTATAATAAATATATTCTGGTTTGCCTCTGTGTAACATGTTCCTTTTCTTTTTTGGAGTTTGCCACACTGTTTTTGCAGAAGGAATAAGCATATTCTGGGCAAAAAGCCAAGAAAAAGTAGTTCTTACCAAGCTAAATTAGGTAATTACATTTTCACTGTGTTTTTAAAGCACAGCTGTATCTTTTAGGTTATGAGAATTAGTATATAATATACTTAACTTTATACTTTTCTTCTTATGTAAGGGAAAATGTCCCTTCAAAATGCAGACTTGTCTAATTAGCTCATTTTCTCCATTTTGAAAATCAGTAAAAGTAAATTTTTAAGCATATTGCTTATTATAATTTTTTTTCCTGAGTTTAATGGTTTATAGTGACCATTTTCAGATGTCTCTTACTTTTTTCTGTGTCAAAATTTGGTAGATGAGAAAAAATTGAAATAACTTTTGGTTTGATTTTCCACTAAAATGATTACATTAATATTGTTTCTCAATACTTTTCAATACTATTTTAATGACAGGTAATGAGTATCAACGAAAGATGACATACAGTTACTCAGTTTCCTCTGTGCTGGGAAAATGACACCACTAATGCCATTCTCTCAGTAACTGAAGAAGACAGATAAAAGTCATGCAGTGATTTTGTTAAGTAGGTAAGAGCAGTAAGATTACAGTATCTTATAGAGTTCCTTGAAGCCTACAATCTAAATAATCACTAATATTCTAATACTTTTTTAGTGTCTGTAAAAACTGGGTATGCAACTTCTATGTGCATGTATGGTAAAGTAATGTTGGTCTAGAAAACAAATTCATAAACTATTAAATGTATGTCTCCTGAATTTTAAGCGCTCAAAAATTTCTTGAAACAGTATGCAGAAGTATCTTGTATCCTTAATTTGTGCATCAGAAGAGAGGAAAATGTCCCTAGTATACTAAAACAGTTCCAAAAAGAAATCAAATACTAAGGTTTTTCATGTACGATAATGTTAGCCTGTCCAAAAATCAATTTCAGGATCAATTCTGCACGATTTAGATTTTCGTAACACAAGCCTCTCTCTCTGGTTGGTTGGTTTTTCTGGTTTTGTTTTTGTTTTTGTTTTGTTTTGTTTTCCCAAATTAACTCAAGTGGGAAAAGTCCTTTAAGTCTATAATTTCCTAAATATCTGTATTTTATGGTTTCCTTGGTGTATGATGTGGTTTTGTTTCGATAATCATCTTCCCTGCTGAGCTGCCACACTGTAGCCCTCGAAATATGTTGCTGTTGGTGAATCTACTTCAACTTTTACTTCAGCTGACCTGTCTGGAGGCACTCGCCAGTTAATTTTTAAAATCTCCCTGGATAATGCCCCTTATATGTTAGGAGTATTTCCTACTGTAATGCACCCCAATGAAATAGACCAAAATTTTTCTTACTGTCTAACACTACAGGTCATTGAATACCCCAGTTTGGACAGACCACCCGTATAAATTGTTGGCGTTCTTCCAAAGTGGTACTGATTCTTGACAGCCACCGTATTTTGGGAAACTAAAGGATGAAGAAGCAAAAGAAAACAAGAAAATCCATTTGACTCACTCTCAGTCTCATTCCCTGAAGTCTGAAATGGACAATTTAATAAATGTAAATTCAAGCAAGTTAAGAAAAAGCAAGAGGAGGAAACACATTGCAAGCTATACACTGATTACAGTTTTTAAAAGGAATCAGGAAGTAGAAGCTGTATAGGAGGCTTCTATTTTGACTTAAGATTGAATGTAGCAATTAGCAAAAGGTTGATTGTTTATGTTTGGTAGCTGTACTCAACTTTAAACTATGTTTCTCTCTAGAGTTTTATGAAATAGGAAAAAAGACCTTTCATAATACTTAGATTACTGGAAAACAGCAAGTCCAGTATAATTGCACCCAAAATAGTTCAAACCAATCTAAGACCAAAACTTCTTAATTTAGGCTGAATGTTATTGTTATGTCTCCTAGAGAGCAAAGTTTATAGAGGTTCCTGTCAGTTCTGGAACGTTTTTTTTTTAATTGATTCAGCCTTACATGGTAACATTAGGTGGTTATAAATAAGTGGGTAATACCACCCTTCAGTATAGCAGTTTGTGTGGTATGAAGCCAGTCATATTTGTGGGTCTTCCAAATCAAACAATGTTTGTAATGTTATTGGACTGGATGCTTTTTTAAATCTTTGTAGAGAAATAAGAAAAACTCGGTTGAACAAGCATGATTTATAAAGTAGATACGGATTGATTTACTGCTATTAAATGCCATCATTAACCTAAAGCGCCAGCTTCCTTACTGAGGGAAACTGGTGCTATAACTGACAACAAAATGAAGTATTCGCTTTTCTTACTCTGAAGAAGCTTGAGACAATGGGTCGTAGGACAGTAAGCCTCTTTATATGAAAGATTACCACTATTGTAAAACTGTGCCATTCAACATTTTCAAATACAGTCAAGGCTTATAGCATCTAAAGTCTTTATGATCTGTTGTTTGGTGATCAGCAGGAAAGCATGGACCAAGTTCAGCTTGTTAGCAAACTATCGTTTCCATGATAAGAACCAACATACTCTGTCGTTCTTGAGGCCAACACCGGAAGCAAGATCCAAAGTTAAACAGTCTGAATGGGCAGGAGAAGAAAATACTGTCAACCCTGAAATTAGCCATCATGTGTAGAATAACTTAGTCGGTTTCATCAACTTAAATCTCTGACTTCTCCCATATTGAGGTCACCACTCCCATCACCACCTAGTTCAGTCCTCACTGGTATTACCACAATTGGCAATAGAGCGAAAAGCATGTTTGTTGCTAGACCACAATCTGCCTGCTTAGAAAAATTCTGCCACCCTTTTCTACCCGCTAAAAAAACCCACAGTCAAAGCATACTGCGCTTGTTTGCCTTTTAAGGTTTTATCGGAAAAATCATGGTATAGAAATCATTACAATTTCCTTTCAAGAAAATTTACTAAAAAGTAGACATTTAAAACTCCTGCTGTTAAACAGACAGCCTGCTATAGAGTACCATTTTTTTTCCCAACCTACTGTAATGTATTTCTCTTTTTGGATGACAGTAGCAGAACCCAGAGGCCAAGTTCTGAAGTATTTTTTCCCATTTATAGATTCTGTCTCTTGGCAAACTCTTTAGGCAGTTATAGGCAGAAATTTAAAGTTTTCTCCACGTTCATCAAGTAGGCATTCTGATAAAGTATTGTACTGTACCTGCCATCTCAGGTCATGCGATCCTGTGCGTGCAGTGAATTAGTGGCTATCCACTTTACTAACTTCTCTAATTGTTACAGATTTTATGCATCCAAATAGACACTATACTAGGCGACTTGAGTTTTTTGTGGGTTGTGTGGTTTTGTTTTAAATATTTGGTCCTGCTGTTTTTTAAATCCTATGGAAGTACTTCGAATTTGCAATCAGTAATCTATTTTTCAGCTACCTTTTTCCAGGTTTAATTGATTTGTGTGTTAAGTGCATTTGTATAAGCAGCGATGCTACACAGGAGACTTCTTTGTGAAATCATGTTAAAAGGCTTAAGACAGATTTTTGATTCACAAGAGCAACTCTTTTTAAATCAGTTTTTGCATACATCTGCAGGAGCAATTTATGAACAGTGCTCTTACTTCAAGTGGTATTTTCCTACAGTATTTTAGTTTCCCTTATTTAATGTTACAATAAATAAATATTTGAGTTCATAGAAATTCTAGAGAAAACAATATCGCACAAAGAAATCACCTAGTTAATCATGGAAAACTGCACAAGTGCTGGGAGTTTGGTTAAGCTGTGAGGGAAATGTCCAGGTAGTCCTTTTTAAAGCCATTACAAGCACACTTGCAGCACTTTAAATCAGTCAAGCCTCGTCAACAAGAACTAGGACTGTATTATTCAGCTGGTAGCTAATATACACACATTTTGAGGGGATTTGAAAGAGTAGACAAACAAGGTCCATAAATTCTCTCAACGCCAAGTTCAAGAACTCTGAAATTCACCCAAAACAAATAGTTTCTGAGGACAAAAGTATTGCCATTTGAAAATAATTCTATTTTTCCACTTGGCTTTCTTAGAACTTCAATAGTCAAGACTTCTATGGATCATTCTGAAACATAAATTTATTTCTAACGTAACAGTACCTTCTCCGCAATGTTGCCAAAGTACATAAAGTTAAGCATATGTTGTGGGTTAACCCCAGTAGGAGATAAATTTAATGGGGCAAAAGTTTTCCTAAAGCTTTTGGTCCTCTTCCTAAGTTTTTGCTGTGTTGCTGTTTTTCTATATTTATTTTAATTTTTAATAAATACATAAAAAGAAAAGGACAGGCTTTGCTGCACTACTGGATTTATCCCATCAACATGGTTTTGTGGAGACTACTTCAAGGAATGAGAGCAGTTAAATCACGCCACTTCACTTGCTTTTAGTACCTTTAATCGGAGTACCAATATGTGAAAGGTAGAGCTTTATCATAAGGATTTTGTTTGTTTGATCATATTTTGCTAAAATTACTGAGAAAAATTATAGTGGTAAGTTTGCTGTATTAATAGCAATGAGTTAATACAGACATTAAGTAATGTAGGAAGTCATGCAGTCACTCCTGAACTTCCCTTAAACAGGAATTGACACAGTTCTCTCTAAGCTATGGAAATCCAGAGCTGACAGTGTAAACAAAAGTGTCCTATGAGGCATCTGGGAAATTTAGTTTCACTTGCAGTTTTACTGTAGGTTTAAATTCTGGCCTTAAGACTGAAGTGTATGAAAAAATACAGCCTTCAGAATCATTCACATAACATGGTACGAGTATTACTTTACAGTATCAAGCATGAGTGTATCTAGCCTTTCATCATTACTGACCTTAGACTCTTTGGCAAGATTTGGTATTTCATGGCCGCCCACCCCAAACCTTAGAAACGGTTTGCCAAATTTCAGTTGATAGAACCCCAGAAATCTCAGGTGGATGGTCAAACAACTAAATGCTAGGCGCAGAATTTTTCAGAGAACTTGAGTGAGCAGCTGTCCCGGTTACTGAGTCAGGAGCTGAGCGGGAAGGTTACAACTGAGCAAAACCAGGATTCTGTAAACAAGGTCATCATCTGAGCACCAAAGGACAAATACAGTTGTTTTGGAATGGGTACTTGGAATTGTGTCTCATACAGTGCACAGCACGACTCCAGTACAGTAGTTGAACCAGACGCTGTACCACATTAGTTAGTCCTGGAATCCTCTCTCACCAGATTTGCTGGAACCAGGTACTGCATCAGCTTGGTCAGCATATTAGCGTATCGTTCCTTATAAGTAATTTCATATCCATTTTTAAAAATAGCTTGCAGTAAGACCTAGTTGTATTCCAGGTGAACTCCCCAAATTATTCCAAAAAAAGTTCCTTACTATCTCATATTAAAATCTTCAGACTAGGGTCTTCACAATCCTGGAGTTACTTATAATCGACTATGACTTTGTTATGTTTGAGACAGATGCAGGCAAACAGCCAGAAATGTTCTGGAACAAAAATTCCCCAATTAGTTATCTTCGTAGAAAGTGTGCATCCTTTTCTGAGTCCTGGACTTTGTCAGCAGTGGTGGCTGCACCCATTATTTTTGGACAGCTATTACAGAGGGAATGGCATTCTTTCCACCAGGAGTCAGAGGGGACTGACTATTCTTTTCTTCAGCAGTAATCCAACAGTGTCAGACAATTGCACCAAACGGGAGCCTTGAAGGAATTTCAGTCTGGTTTTATGTATCCATGTCTAGATATAGTCAAAGAACGAGTTTGAAATTACAGTACTAAAAGGAGCGCAGATTTCTGTTCCACTCCTGTTTCCTGAATGAAGACATATTTTTTCCATCTCTTCACACTAAAGTTCAGGGAGAATGATCTGTCTCTGGAATTGCTTCTAGCAGTCAATCATTTTTGCTGGTTGACCACTTGCAAAATAGCTACAGTAGGGATTCGTTCATACTAGAGTTCAGAATAATTTATTTTAAAATGCAGATAGCTGAAATGTAGCAGTGGACAATTACATTTCTCTTTCAGTCCTAGCTAAATTATTCTCTATTTTATTATTTAAAGCAACTTTAATGCTGCCAATTGAAGTGGTTTACCAAGAATTTCTGTAACCCATGTAGTTGTGTTTCATTATGGAAGGAAAAAAATTGTGGAATGAGCACCTGAAATAATAATCATTTCTTCTATTACTGTCTGATACTGAAATACCATGACATGCATGTCGCATGTCGCAAATGTTTTGCATAAATTACGTCTTCTTATTGTGCAACCATATGACAAGCCCTTCTTTAGGATAGCATTGTAGTAACAATCATCAAGCAAGTAGGCGATTACTGTCCAAACCCTGATTATTTATCCATTGTGAAAGTGTAGCAAAGAAACTGCCTGACAAGCAAAGGAATACATGTAGCATTGAAGACTTTTGACATTCATAAAATACATTATCACCTTGGGGAATTCATTACAAGAAGACACCCCTTATTTTTCTTTTTTAAAAATAAAAAATTCATTGAGCAAACCTGGGAAGTTGATGAGCAGGTTATAAGTGCTCCCAACTCTTACTGTTTTCAGTGGAACAACTGGTTGCAAAACACTTCAAGATCTGGTATTATCCTGTGTTTAATTTTCCTATACTGATTTTCCCTTTTTTGCTCAAATCATAGAATCATAGAATGATTTGTGTTGGACCTTAAAGATCATCTAGTTCCAACCCCCTGCCATGGACAAGGATACCTTCCACTAGATCAAGTTGCTCAAAGCCTCATCCAGCCTGGCCTTGAACACTTCCAGGGATGGGGTAACCACAGCTTCTCTGGGCAACCTGTTCCAGTGTCTCACCACCCTCGCAGTAAAGAATTTCTTCCTAATATCTAATCTATATCTACCTTCTTTTGGTTCAAAACCGTTACCTGCCACCCTATCACTACACTCCCTGATAAAGAGTACCCCCTCATCTTTCCTGATGGCCCCAGGAAAGTACTGGAAGGCTGCTGTAGGGTCTCCCCAGAGCCTTCTCTTCTCTAGGCTAAACGACCCCAACTCTCAGCCTGTCATCATAGGAGAAGTGCTCCAGCCCCCTGATCATCTTCATGGCCCTCCTCTGAATCTGCTCGAGCAGGTCCATGTCTTTCTTACGCTGGGGGCCCCAGAGCTGAAGACAGTACTCCAAGTGGGGTCTCATGAGAGCGGAGTAGAGGGGGAGAGTCACCTCCCTCAACCTGCTGGCCACGCTTCTTTTGATGCAGCTGCCAAGCTACTCCCACTCCAGAAAAAAACCCTGTTGGCCATTTAGCAAGTATTTTAATTACAGAGACAAGATAAAATGTTTGCTACACTATAAACTAAGACTGCTTGAATCTTATCCTCAGAAAATGCCAGTATAACGTCAGAAATAAACCTCTACTTACAATCTGCTAGCAGTACTTTAAATGCTTCGCAATTATTTTTACCAAAACAAGCATTTAAAAAAAATGGACTGTTGGCTTTCTGGTGAGCTGTTGCAGTTGGCAAAAGTTGATAGCCACTACTGTTGGTGGTTTTCATTAACCAACATTTTCGTTTCATTAAAAAGCGAAGGAACATTCACACTGTAAACACATTCACAGCACCGGAAAGTTATGTTCCAATATTTTGCATTCTCATACCTATTAAAATGCCAATATTATTTGCATAGAATTACTCTGGGCAATCAAGGAACTTATGAGAAAGTACTGAACACCTGGTATGGCCTGAAATGTTACAGACTCTGAGAGTTTACTTGCAAGATGTTTGTGAAACAACTTATGCATGTATACAAAATTTGCCTTTCTCAGCTGCACGCACTGTTATTAAACCTTTAAAGTAGTGGGAACATCTGTCTCTTGAAAATATGTATTAAGAAATGTGTCCATATGTTGAAAAAATTAGATTAATATTACAAAATTAGTCAGATGAATTTTGACCTTAATCCATTGATCCACATTTTAGTATATTATATACCTTATAAATAACATTATTTGTTAGCATATTATAGTGGCTTATCACACTAGTATATTATTTGGATGAGTGAAGAAAGCAAAAAACATAATTCCAAAACTGAAGATTTTCTGATTTATTGTTAGATACTACATGTGAGGGAGAGTAATTGGTTTTACATTTAAATAATTTAGAACAAATATGTACATTTCTTAAACATGGAGCAATTAGGCCTTGTTGTGGTTTAGCCCCTGTTGGCAACCAAGCACCACACAGCCGCTTGCTCACCCTCCCCCCCCATTGGGATGGGGAGAGACTTGGAAGGGTAAAAGTAAGAAAACTCGTGGGTTGCAATAAGAATAGTTTAATAATTGAAATAATAATAATAATAATAACAACAACAACAGCAGCAGTAATAGTAATAACAATTGTAATGAAAAAGAGAACAATGAGAAAGAAACAAAACCCAGGGAGGGAAAAAAACCCAAGTGATACAACTGCTCACCCCCTGCTGACCAATGCCCAGCCCGTCCCCGAGCAGCGATCGATCGCTGCCCCCTGGCCAGCTCCCCCCAGTTTCTATACTGAGCGTGACACTATATGGTATGGAATAGCCCTGTGGCCAGTTTGGGTCAGCTGTCCTGCCTGTGCTCCCTCCCAGCTTCTGGTGCACCTGGCAAAGCATGGGAAGCTGAAAAGTCCTTGGCTAGTGTAAACACTACTGAGCAACAACTAAAAACATCAGCGCGTTGTCAGCATTCTCATACTAAATCCAAACCACAGCACTATAGAAGCTACTAGGAAGAAAATTAACTCTAACCCAGCTGAAATCAGGACAGGCCTGTATTGACTTTCTTTTCCAGATTGCATATTTGTTTAGAAATAGAACTTCTACTGTAAACTGACATTACTAATCAGTGTGAATAATATAAAAATTTTGAAAAGTTAATTTATATACTACAAGTATATTTTTAAGATACTAATTTTGGAAAAACACAAAACAAAAAAAATGAGAGGACTGTACTCGTGAAAGTAAATTTAAATAGTCTCAATACAACATGACATTATTATGGCAGAGATTAAAAGGAAACTAGTTTTCAGTTTTCTAATTTTGTGTATTTTGTGGACTTAACAGAATTCCATACTTAATTAGTTTTATTACCCTTAGTCATTTGTCTTGCTGTTTGCATGGGTCTTACATGCAATGTCTGGCAAAGAAATATTTAGACAAAGAAACTAATAATCTGGAAGAATTGGTAAACATGCTAAATTACATTTGTAACTCATTTTTAATCCATTTTGTTGGCCAGACATCAGGATTTAAGATGCCTGTGCCTGCATGATATTTTTCTCTTTTTGATAGATAAACACATTGTATTGCCGTATCTTCTTTTCATGGCCTTCACACAGATAGCTAGAATAGAAAGTTCTAAACCATGGTCTGGTTATAATCGTGTCATCCAATGCTACATCAAATCAATTCAATTGTTCTGAAACCTGTTAAATCCTTTCCATGTAGTTCAGTGCACATGGAATTAACCTTAAACTGGAATAATTTAGATGGAAGATCTTGGAAAGCATTTTTAAATTACATGATAACCTGTATCATAGATATATTAAAGGAAGTTGTCAAGTATGTTAGGTACAAAAACGTACAACATTTTTGTACATTTTGTACAAGCACAACTTTGCTTCTTTCTGACAAGCTCTCTACAACTACCTGAAAGGAGGGTGTAGTGAGATGGCTGTTGGTCTCTTCTCCCAAGTAACAAGTGATGGGACGAGAGTAAACAACCTCACGTTGCACCAGGGGAAGTTTACATTGGATATTAGGAAAAAATTCTTCTCAGAAAGGGTCATTAAGCACTGGAACAGGCTGCCCAGGGAAGTGATTGAGTCACCATCCCTGCAGGTATTTAAAAGACATGTAGATGTGGCACTTAGGGACATGGTTTAGTGGTGGACTTGGCAGTGCTAGGTTTACAGTTGGACTCGATGATCTTAAGCATGTTTTGCAACCTAAATGATTCTATGCTTCTATTCTATGATATGGTTTTCAAAGATGAAAGAATAAATTCAGGTGAAAAGAGTTTTCTAGCTTCTTCTTGGGCCAAAAGTAGCAGATTACTGTTTCACTGATGCTTTTATGAACAGTTGGAACAAGCACAAAGTATCTAGTAAAATTCTATGTAATCTCTCTCTTAATGTGTTGAGCAAATTGTTTGGCCAAGACAACTTCCTATAATGTGGTAGGTACACGCTCAAGCTAGCGGCACAAAATTTTTTAAATGTTTGCGTAATACAATGAATACAATAACTTTTTAGGAGGATGAGTCTCATGTGTTGCCAAAACCTAATTACTGGAAGTATTTTTTAAATTTAACAATATAAAATATTTTAAGCAATTATCACATTTTGTGTTTATCTTGGTAGGGAAAACAAAATAACCTGTAAGTAAGACAAAAATGCTTGCAATAAGACAGAAATAAAAGATTACTCTAATTCCAGTTTAACTGAATAAGAAATAAATCCTAAACAATCTAAGTAGTGGTAAGTAATTTAGTTCTAAAACATTTTCAGTTTTGATCAATTCAGGGTCCCTGTAGTACAGATAAGGAAGGTTTGTTTGAGACATTGTTTTGAGACATATCTTGATAATGTCATCTTCATTGCATAAGCAAAGACAGACCAACACTTACCATAACTGGAAAACTAGACCAGCTATACAGTAGATAACACATGAATCTTCTGACAAGTGTAGGTCATATACAGACATCATCTTTCAAATACCTTTGTCAAAATGCCACTAGACAAGTCGTGGCAGCCCTCACACCATGTAGATTTCAGCCAGACCATGTTGCTAAATGTCTTTTGTATCTGTATTTAATGTGTATGCTTTTGAAATATTGCACTTTATGTAATTTATTTGTGTGACTAATTATTAGATGAGGTACACAGTACCTCAGTATCTGCTGAGCAACTTTTTTGGTATCTGAAAATACTATCTTTCAGTGCTTTCCCACCTGAATTTCAATTCCTTACCCACAAAGAGTGCAGTAGAGAATGAACAAAACACCTTTCAGTTGGTACTGTGGGGTTTAAATCCCTTTCAATTTTCAGTTTTACTTGACTGTTATTCTGTGCTGTGGACTCACTACTGTATCATTGCATAGCCTCGAGAAAAACACCCCTCATTTTATGCATCTGTGTTCCAATCAAGAGTCATTCTTGTCATGGCAAAACTTTGTAGCAAAGCTTATTGTCATGAATACCATAGTCCTACTACTGTCAATTACATCATTCTATATTGTCTACAAATCTGGCCTCTGTGGTGCTATGTGGGGAAACCTAACTTACAGAAACTTTAGGAGTTTTTCCTCAGTTATTATCAGAATAACTGAGGTTGGAAAAGACCTCAGGAGATCATCCAGCACAACCTCCTGCTCAGGTCAGGATTAACATTGATTTCAGAGCAGGTAGCCGAGAGCTTCCTCAAATCTGACCTTGAAAACCTCCAAGGACA
Source organism: Scopus umbretta (assembly GCA_013400535.1). Taxonomy (NCBI): domain Eukaryota; kingdom Metazoa; phylum Chordata; class Aves; order Pelecaniformes; family Scopidae; genus Scopus; species Scopus umbretta. The sequence continues at coordinate 1,538 of VZTL01054641.1, read as the reverse complement.
GAGATTCCACAACATGTTCCAATGCTTATCTGTCCTCTTGTTTTCTACTGTTCTGCTATAAAGCTCTGGAAAAGTCTGTTCTCTTTTATCCTTATCTGTCAGCTTTATAGTCTCAAAAAGCAGAAATCCTATTGGAGCAGACAGCTTTTTAAAAAGATGCACCAGAGAAGATAAAACTGATAAAGCAACTGGGGAGGAGCATTGCTGCAGCAGACATTAGAACATAATGAACTGAGCTGCATTCGCAGTTTTCTCCTGCTAGTGCAGCCTAAAATCAGTACAAGCCACTCATTACGAAGGAGAACAGAGAGAGTCCAATGTGATATATCCTATGCCAAATCACAGCCTTCCTACAGTAATGCCACATCACCATAGATTTTTTTCCTCCTGTGAGTACTGTAGAGTGTCCTTCCCACCCAAGAACAGACAGACAAGAGTAGGGGGAAGTAGCAGGAGGGGAGCCAGGAGTCTGCTGCACAAGAAACAGAGGAAGGCAAGTAGAACATTATGCAGAGGTGTCATTCATTTTCTGAAACAGCAAAGTTGATTGACCACAAAATTCAAGCAGTCTTCTTCACACTACACAACAGCATTAATCTGAGGACAAATTTACTTGTGGTTCTTTTTCCCTGCTACATCTCATACGTAGATGCAACAGCCACTCTTCAAATTTCAGTTTCCTTTGGATTTTATATTTCTCTTAGATTGTTTTATTGTTCTCTCAGGATCCTTGCTCTTTTCTAATGTTTGATATTACTGTTGTTTATATTTTTTTATCTCCATAACCAGATATTTCCATAGGAGTGTGTTTCAGTATTGGCAGATTACCTATACATATAAACAATGTAAGTGCATGAGGCAAAGGTAATGGTGATATAGTGACATCCTCAGACTTCTAGAATGCTGGGGTGGACGGGCAGGCTAAGAACCTCAGAAGGAATCTCCTGGTATCACCTATGTATTGGTTAAACAGCTTCTGCATCTCATACAAAACCATGTCTAACACTGCCCAGTATTAGTCAGATTGCTTCAAGGGAATCAGCGCTGCTTACTGTAGTGCTAGTTTGTGCAATATGGACTTCCAGAACATTAATGATGCTTCTGTTGACAATGGTTCTGTCAACATTTGCAGATTATATATCAAGTGACTGGAAGAAGGGAATCATTGTACCCATTTTTAAAAAGGGAAGAAAGGAGGACCCTGGGAACTAGCAACTTGTCAGCCTCACCTCTGTGCCTGGGAAGACCGTGGAACAGATCCTCCTAGCAGCTGTGCTAAGGCACATGGAGGACAGGGAAGTGATTTGAGTCAGCCAGCAGGGCTTCACCAAGGGCAAGTCCTGCCTGACCAACCTAGTGGCCTTCTATGATGGAGTGACTACATGAAGAGCTACAGATGTCATCTGTCTGGACTTCTGTGAGGCCTTTGACATGGTCCCCAACAACATCCTTCTCTCTAAATTGGAGAGATATGGATGTGATGGGTGAACTGTTCAGTGGATAATTGGCTTAATTGTTGCATCCAGAGAGTAGTGGTC
>VZTL01054640.1:1836-13779 GCA_013400535.1 Scopus umbretta | reverse complement strand
GTGTGTTTTAAAACACCTTTGTGTCAGTGTGATCTAATCCTTCTCAGAAATATAACACTTTTATCTCTGTCACTCTGGTGGATGATATAAAGCAGATAAAATGACAGTTAACAGTGAGTCATGAGTTGGGCTTTAGTTCTTTTTAAGCAATTTCAACATTTAGTACTAAGTAGCTCTAAAAATCTACTAGAAAGCATTATTGTACAGAGGCTTCTTTAAATATTGTTCCCCCTTTCTAAATAAGTAAAGCATGATTTCTTACATTTCAGTAATTTGACTTTTCCCGTGTTGTTTTGTTCCACATACAGTTACATAAAATTGACATTCCAGAAAAACAAATTACTGTAACAAACAAGGCAGTTCAACAGATAGCCACCATTAATAGATATCTAGTCCTTTACTAGTTTAATTACTCTGTGAGTCTGTGAGCAACTAGTGTAGAATTGTCCTCCTATGGCCTCTGCACAATTAATCAATTTATTTGTGAACCCTTGCAAGGTGAGAAACACTAAGTGGAACAATAAAATCCTTTCAAACCCACATTGCAGATCTTCATGAATCGGGATTTGCTTGCCTCTTCCAAATGTTGAGTTGCATTAGGGAAGGCACTTGCCATTAATTTATTCAGGCAAAATTGTAATTTATATCACAGAAAGTTCAAATTCAATGTTGATATGAGCATGTATGCATACATGCATAGATACTTTATATGCATATATACACATCTATATAAAGGTATAAAAAAATGGACATTGGATCTGAAGTCTTTTCCCTGTGTCTGGGGAGGAAAAAATAATTGCCTAAGGCACTCCAGTAATTTCTCCAGCAAAGGCAAGATAGATTTTTTTTTATTATTTTGATTACAGAGTATGACCTTTAAAGTGGGACAATATATGGCAATCAAGTTTACTGCTGCAGACAATGGGCAAGAAAGATGTTCCTAAAAAGAAAATGCAACAATGAAATCTGATTTTATTTTTTAAATATCTTTGGGGAAAAATTTTTGCTGAGTGGCAATCTGTGGATAAAAGTCAAATCCCCACTGAAGCCACAGCAGTAAAACTTCCTCGGACTAGATGCTTATACTGATTGACTAGTTTACACATGACTGCATGCAATTGCTGCTGTAAAATATTTTGTCCAGTATATTTTGACTGTGAAAATGTCATAGATAATTTTTTTAAAAAGTATAGAGGCATTTAGCATTTTACATAAAATGTCCATGCAGCTTCTTAGAGAATACACACTGAGAGTGCACAGCAAGCTAAAGTCTGGAATGTTGATGCAAAATACCTCTTTTGAATAAAACTAATCTAGTCTCTCCCTGAAAATTTAGGAATATAGTCTTCATTATTCTAGGAGATTAAATGAAGGACAAAAAAAATATAATCTTAAAAGACAACAACAAATAATAGATTCTGAAAAAGCTAGTGAAAGAAAGAAAAAGCCAATCCCTTCTAATTTCTTTTAAACTCAATAATTCTGAAGAGCAGAGGAAAATGAAAGAAAATTGCTTTTTGCCTGATTTCTGAATTACACATGAAGTGGCTTGCTACAGTTAATTCAGAAAAAGAAAATATTTGGAGTAAAAAGAAATAGAAGACACAATCTTGGTATTTTTTAGATGCCTAGTGTCATAATTCAGAGCTATAATTTTCTAACAAAATCTACTAAATATAACAACTTACATAAATATATGTTATATAAGATAAGAGGTATCATAAGTTAATTTGGCAAAACTTCCACTAGTATTCCTGTGATTGTACAGCTCTCTTCATATTAATTCAATTTACTACTGATGTTAGTAGCATTATACATGACAATAAGATTAATGTAATCTGACCTCTGTAAGATGGAAGACTAAGGAAAACTTAATTCAGAGGGAATACTGGAAGAGGTCACTGTAAATATCACTCATTATTTTCCTCCTAGTCTTCATAGAAGCTGTAGAAAAATAAATGACATTTTATTTACAGTATTAAAATCTGCAGATACATAAGCAGCATCATTAGTCTATTTTCTGCTGCTGCAGCAATTGTAGCTATATATTCTTCACCAGCGCCTCATTTCTGAAGGAAAAAAAAGTGTATGTTACACCCTAATTCAGTTCTTAGCGGAGGTGACTAATTCAGGAACCTGAGCAAGACCCAGGTGTTGTTCATAAATTGGATATGGGGATGCTGTTGCTTTGGATTAGGAAGTAAATAATTTATAACAAATAATTTGAGAGATGCTGACAGCCAATTACAGTATTGTTGGATTTGTTTTTGTAAAGTAATTAACAAATCATATTCATGTTCTGTAGCTGGTTAGGAAGTGGTTGATTGAAATTTTTCAATATTTGGATTTTGAATTCAGTTGTTTATTTTTTATTAAATAGATTGGCAACATAGTATTTCTGAATCCTCACAGAATAGTGCAAATAGTTTGGAAACAAAAGTGGAGGAAGGCATTGCTGGGGCTGGGAAGGGCTGAGAAAAAATTTGCAGAGGTGGGAACTGAGAAAAAGACCCAGGTGAAAACTGTTATGCTTTTCTATTGGTACCTTTTCCTGGTTAAAATCTCCCTTAAAGATTTGCTGCTCCTATGATACGCACAAAACTAGATTTTTATATGTATGAAATATAAAACCTGACCGCTTTAGTTCATATTGTCTTTCTGCATCTACTTCTTTTTTGCAAGCTCTTTGGGAAGCATGTTCTTCGTGTCTTTTACAAGATAATGCATATTATTGATCATGATCAGAAATAGAAACAATACATTTCATATGCACAGTATGATATTCAAGATTTCCTTCCAATTATAATCACAATATATAAAGTGAAAGTGAAAGGTATAGGGGACTTCAGTTTGCTCAAGTACTGTAGCTCCTAGTTTTCAACTGTTCTGCTTGCCAGTGTAATTAATGGCTAAGAATTAGTGACAAGTTGCCATGGAGGAGATAGGTAGGTATCTAAAATAGAATTTCACAACCCCACTGGCTGCCTCAGTCAAAGAGCAGAAAATGAAAAGAAGCAGATAGGGCATATGTTCCACCCCTTTTCATCCCCAAGCACCTAAATCTAGGCCAGCTGGAAATTTCTGCCTACACTCAGCTATGAGACATCTCAACTACAAGTCAGATAAAAGGAGACTTAAAGCCTAGCTTTCTAATATACCAGATTGGTTTTACTTGAAGAGTTTTTGACAAATGCATAAAATGTAATCAAACATGCGACCATGTCCTCAACTGACTTTGTATGAGGTTCAGTCAAGGTATGGTCTTAGAAGACGTGCTATAGACAGCATACCAGTACTGAGGCACCTGCTAGGGGTACCTTGAACAAGTGCTTTTAATAGTGTAGGTGTGGATGGGGTTGCATCCATCTCCATCATAACTTAAGACAGAAGGAGGGAAAAGTACTGCGGAATAGTTTCCACTCATGTAATGATTTTAAGAAAGGCCGCTGAACCACATGGCACTACTTGTGGGACTAGAATCTCCTCATTAAATCATTATATTTCTTGCAATCACTATGTTTGGTTTTGATTATTACATTTCAGGCTTGCAGATGTTTATGTGTAGGCATTTCATCTGAATGCAATAAACATTTCACTGGTACAACAGAAAGCAATCGTTTTTCTAGGCAGCATTTCAAATAGTCTGAGTCATCTATTTGCAAGCCACCATACGTTTCACTCACATGCTTCTGAAAACAAAAGGGAATATATTTTTAATTCTGAATGACATCTTAATTTTTAACAAACACTATCTTGATGCATCTATATGTATTAAAAATACAAGTGCATCGGTATCATAGCTTATTGCTTTGGCCTTTCCACCTTCCTTCCTTGCTACTGTTATATCTTCTTTTTCCACTACATCAGTCACAACTAATTATCACTTTTGGCCAGATTTTGGATTATTTTTATTGTGCTCTACATTTATTTGTTCCTTTTGATGGATAAATTCCACTGTACTATAAGACTTGACAGCTTTCTACATTGTCCACCTATCCAATATACAGCAAGTAACTGAGTTTTTTGCATGCCATATTTGTGAATGAGGGCAAAAAATCAAGCACACCTTGCCCTTAATACCTGCACAAAGAAAGCACATCTAAATATACAATTTTCTGTGACATGTACTTATAGTAATCATAATCACTCATTATTTGCTCTAATAATAATTATTGGATAACCTTTTGGTTATATATTTCTAGTATCACCTTTTGTGCTGCAAAATAGATAATATTTTTTTCATTATGCAGTCTATGTGAAAACAAGACTTCCCATTATGCTTATACATTAATGCATTCTCTTCTTATGCGTTCTCTTCTTTTTAATCTCCACTTGTGCTGAGGGCAGGAGAAGAGTGCATTAGGCAGAAGAGAGAAGGGGATTAGGATCACCTTTTTGCAGTAATGAGGCTTTAGATCAGTTTGTGTCTGGGCTGGAAGTGCCATTTCTTTATTGTACCTTTATTCTACCCATGGACTTGATGTCACTCACAGATGTACGTAATATCATAACCTGATTTTTTTTTCTTTTTTTTCCTAAGTTATAGTCCCCTAAAATTCTGTCATTAGGATATGGAAAGTATTGTCTCCTAAGACAACTGAAAGAAGCATAATTTTGTTCTGAAACTGCTGGTATATCTTTCTGTTTCCAAATTTATTCTGATTTACCTGTGAGTGTATCTGATCAGAGACCAGAGATGTCTCTCTTACTCATCCAAGCGAAGTGTACTTAAGAGCTTCTGTTGAAGTCAAATGAAAGGTATGTTCTAATAGTAAGAGATCATATATACAAAGAATGAAGCTGAACATAAATTTATGTTCAGAATTAGAACTGGTATGTTCAGCTGACATTGGAGTTTGGTAAAGAGAATATAAACTATGGTATTTCTCATCTTTTTCTGTTGTTTCATTTTTAAGAACCTTGGCTTTCTGGAGAGGATATTTGTCAGCAAGTAATTTCTATTTTTACTTTAGTTTGATTGTGAGGTATATCTTATTCCACCCACCTTCGCAAGGACAACATGATTAAAGCAGACCCTAGCAGAATGTGATTTTTTAAAATTGTTTTCACAGCCAAATTCTGGTTCCACCAAAATGACTAAGTTTCAAAGATATCCACAATAGGTATTAATTAGGTCATATTCAATGACATAATGCTTTTTGCTATGTTCAGCATAGTATAAAATATGCTAATTTCTGATAATGTTTTGGGAAGTCAATTTAAAAAAAAATCATCTGAAGTTAGAAATCTGTTCTATTTTTTTTACTTCATTAGCAGATGGATTGCAGTTTTTCAAATTTGTACTTAGCTTGTCACTGTCTTTCATGTACCAAAACCTAGAAATATTTCCCTCATCCTCACTGGCTTCCTATATATTTTTTAATTCATTAGCGAATGTCCTTTTTGATTCTTAAGTTGTTTTCCAGATGTATTCAATTTGACAATGATGGGCAGAGCATGAAAACTTATCAATAAAACTTATTTACTCTCTTTGTGCTTTTCACGCCATCATGTATTTTTGAGGAATGTCAAGATTTATTTTTCACGTCATTTTTTTACAGTATATTTGAGTAAGAAGATTGAGAATCCCAGAGACTTCTATCCAGCATAATTTTCCTGCCAGTGAACATTAGACAAAATGTTTCTTATGTGGTATGCTATAGCTTTCAGAAGAGATTCTTACATCACCTTTCACCTGTTAAATGAATATTTTAAAAATCAAGAAAAATTTCAAGAGAAATACTAACATCAGTTTTACACAACTGTATGTAACACTCTGGTTGCTATAGTATAGAGTTGAGAAAATCGTAACCACAATGGACCTAGTATAAAACATTCTGTTAAACTGCTCAGAATTGCCCATATCGTTGTAAGCTGAAGAAGATTTTCAGACTCCCTTTGTGGCCTTCAACACTCCTTTTCATCATGATGCTGTTGATATAACTATTTGATGAAGTGCTTTGAATGAGGAATGAGCAGATGTTAACTCTATAGAAGTTATGGTATCCTCCTTGGTGTTGGGCAAATAAGTTCTAAGGGGAGGGATTGCTCAATAAATAATTAATAACAAGCTTTCCTAGGTGGATGAGAGACAGATCCTATTTAAACTGATTTTGTCTCAGTGGCTGATCTGTCTAACTCCAGGGTTATTTTATCTCAAACTTGTATTAGTTCTGCTTCAATTAGCATTTTAGTCCCCAATGGGGCACTGCTGATTAATTAGTTATTGTTCAGTTACTTCTTCTGGCCCTGACTCCAGCCACTCAGTCTAGCATGTATTGATCAGCCTCTAGATCTGTGGCAGCGTCTTTTTAAGGTTCCTTAAAGACTGGTTGGTCTGAGTGAACCAGATATTGACCTTGACCTCAATTCAGTAACATATTTCAGCACATGTCTACATCTAAGGAGGAGAATAAAGCAATAAATTCAACTAAACTGTTTTTTCCTGCTTAAAGTTAGGCAGATACTTAAATACTATGTTGCAGTTAGAGCTTTGGCTGGTTGGCTTGTTGGTGAAGTATCCTAGGAGGTTAGAAATGTAGGAACACTAAAACTTTGACAATTTTTGAAATCCATCTTATCTATCTTAAACACTGAGTCATATTATATACCTCTTTTGTATATAAGAATGTACAAAAATCTTTGCCATGTATAAATGACTTGTAGGAGATGGTTCTTTCTAAAAATCTGACACCTAATGTTTTGTGAAGGCTTCAAAAAAAATAGTTTCAAAATACTCTGGATATTCTCTGCATTCACGAAAGAGCATTTTTAGAAATATTTGGTGATAAATCAGGTGTGGTTGGTTAACTAGACCCTGTATGAACATGGAAGTTTCTCTGATCACTTTTTCACTTTTATCTTTCACAGATATTCCCAAGGTTTCTTGTAAAGAAAGATGTCTATATAGCACTGCCAGTAAAATGCTTTTTGTTTGAGTGGGACTATGTAGAAAATGATGAGTCAGGATCAGTAACTTCTGTTGTCCTCATATAAAAAAGCTGGAACATTCTATGCAAATTTAGAATGCTACACAAAAGTGATCTTGTAATTTCATAAATGGTCATTCTTAATGTTTGACGTTTTCTGCTTTTTATGATCTGAAGAGATATCTAACTAACTTTTATACAGCTGCTTGATTTGCATTTTTGTTCAAATTGTATGATAACAGTTTCAGTTTTATAGCTAACAGACATTATAATGGTTAAGAAAGAGTGTAGAATCCAAAGATAACAGAAGTTTAGGAAATGTCAAAGTATTGCTTTGACTGTGCTCATGATCTTTAATATATTTTTATTAAAAGGGAGTTAAAAATATTTTTCTTTGCTTCCTTGATGTTATAACTCATATTTTAAACCTTGGTCATGATTTGAGGTAGAAAAGAAACACGGTTTTGATCCCAGGCAGAGTAGGCCTCATGTAAGTTGGTATCATGAACTCCCTAGGGCCTGTCCAATCCAACTGTGGAAATATAATTGAGGCATCTCAGTTAGGAATTAGACTTCTTATATAAACAATGGATTTATATAACAAAATGAAGAGGTACTCTGAGAGGGTGGCAGAGTTTCAGGGGGACATGATTTCTCTATGTGCATACCTTTCTTCATCCACTTTGATTGTCAGAAATATCCCTTTTATATGCTTTTGTGTAAATGGCTACTGCAGCATATCCATAGCTTTGGAGAGAGAAATTATTGCCAAAGCCCAGAAGGCTGAAATAAGGAAACCTGTGTGCTGAGAAAGCAGTGTGTGAAAGTTTCCATAGGATATATAAGCTCAGGAAAGCTGCTGATTCTGCAGGAATGGGTAGTCTCAGGAGACCAAGAAGCTGCTGACCACACAACAGGTACACTGATGACAGGTTGTGTAACTCAGGCTGCATCCAAGAGGTCAGGGGATGCTGAATGCAGGTGAAGCCTTGATGTTATAAATACACATGATGAAACAGAACTCTGAGGGACTTTATAAACACTTATATAGAAGACACTGCTGTACCAGTGACTCTGTTCTTGAGTCTTCTGTTGGAAATGGACTCCAAACTGAGACCCAGGGTCATGTGTCAAACTGTGTGTGAATGCATGTGTGAATAAGTGTATATGTTTTGTTAATAATCATCTGATATTAATAACAAAAGCTTGTTTCTACTGATAATAACAACCTAGTATACAAAAGCTTTCCTAAGAAATATTGATTGTCCAATCCCTGCATGAATTTAGGTGAGTCCTTTGACTTAGTGACTTTGTGTGGAGATGGAATTTCAGAGCCCATTCCTGTCCTTTTGTATCCTGAACATTCTCCATTCTAGTTTCTGCATCTTACCTTATGTTTGCATAGTCTATATACAGTTTTGCATCTAAAAATACAAACGAAAATCCTCCCCCCAACTTTTATGCAACATTCACAAAGAAAATAGTTATTAAAATCCAAGAATTCTCTCAAATCTCAAACTTCATAAAAAAGATTTACTTAAGATGATCCTTAGGGATAGTTAGGAGACCTTATACACAGGTGCAATGTTGAGTTTGCATCCTATTGGATTATTTTATGTAATTAAAAATCCCCATGCCTGAAGATTATAGAAGAATCATTTAAATAATTTTCTTCTGCAGATATATGCTTTGATTTTCTTATTGTCAGTATGGAAAAAAATTATATCAGACACACCCATAACATATTAAAAAAAGAAAGTTTAAATTTGGGTGTGATAGAACATTTAGCATCATAGTTTAAGTTAGTAATACTGTACTACATATAATAGTTTTCCCTATTCCCGACAATGCAAATGTTGTAGGTCTTTTTCATGCTACTATGTTTTATTTCTGTTAAATAATCATAGTTGAAAACTTGACCAGCAATGAAGACTGTTAAGTGCATCTTTATGATTGCTGTGAGGAATGCCAAGAAACTGCAATAAATAAAAATCATGTTGATTTAAATCAGTGACACTCAACCTTGAACTGCTGCAAGTCACTCTGGCATAAAGCAGAGCCACCAGGAGCCACAATATATGTTTTACTAATCTACTATACAAAAACACATGTAAAAAATTATTATAAAATAAAGGTTAAGACATTCATCCATTGAATTACATATAATTTGCTGTACTAACAGGATTATTTATGACAGGTTCAAAGTGGTTTCTTACATTATAAATCAGAAAAAAAATTCTATAGTGCTCTTAGATGAGGATGGTTAGTTGTATGGCTGGGCAGGCAATCAACTGAGTGCAGGCTTTTTCACTCCTGATTCAGTGAGAGCTGAAAATATATCTTTAGTCTGCAGAAGTGTCTGCAGATAAATACAAAATGGGGATTTGGAGACTTCCTTATATTATTATATATTCCTTATATTCCTGCAAACCTGATGGTCAGACTCTTTGATGTCATAAACTGTATTTTGGTGGGAATTGTCATCTGAGGAAGTTAGGGCATAGTCTTGTAGGGCTTAACACTGCTACATTTTTGAATAATTGTTGCATTGTTCTGTGATGTGATTACTTCCTGGAGAGCAACAAGATGCCCCCAGAAATGTGGATCTTAACCCACACGAGTTTTTGAGACCATATTGACTTAGAATCTCCCCAAAAGATACCAAGGCAACAACATTTCTGACCACCTTTGCTTAAACTCTGATAAATAAAAAGCAGGTTAAGCCTAGTAGATTGAAAAAAAACTATTCAGAAGAGGTATCCAGTTTTCCTCTTCCTTTATAAAACATTGAAATATATTCATGAAGCTCCCAGAAGCTGCCATTGCCATGCTAAAATAATAGACTTAGCTTTTCTGGATTTAGTTGCTTTCTTGTTCACCAGAAAGCTAATGACATCATAATTGCATGTCAGTACATACTGATGCTGAAACAAACAGTGAAATGTTAAGAATGATAAGGAAGCAAAGGTATCCCTATCATGAATTAACAGTGCAAATGACAAACCACACAATTACTTTTGGCCATGCTCTCCCCTCATTCTGAATCGTACATAGACAGGTGAGTTCACTACTTGCTTCTGCTCCTGTCCCACTGGTACATCTGCTCCTCACCACAAGGTGAGAACCAATAAAGGAGATCCACTCCAGTGAACTGAATGTCAAAGTCTTTGATTTCTAAAGGTTAACCTCATATCTGTGTTTATGAAATTTCCTTTAGAATTTTTATTGTTAGTTTCAATTTCTGCACCTTCTTGTGCTGGAGAAAAGTTTTTTTTTCCTGGATCATGGGTGTTCTTGGAGAGAACATAAGCATAAAGAAGTGAATAAATAAAAAAGACCATAACAACTTCAGCTTAAGTTCAAGCTATTGCACTTTCAGATTTTCTTATTTTTAGTATGTATTGTTAAGAATGATCCATTGTTCATTGTTTTGCTCTTCAGCAGAATATTGTATATATAAACTGAGTATGTTTCACATTTTAGGAAGAGAATGTTAATATTTTGAATGTTACCCTGTTAACAAGTTATGAAGTAATCCAGTTTCTGAACTCTGATTATTTGTCATACGCTTGGTGAATTTTCTTTTCTTAAACTATGCATATTGCAGTATTATTAATGCCTTAGGGAATGCACATGCCTGTGAATATTATAAAGTAGCCCCTAGAAGTAATATTTTTATGTCTTCACATCATAGAATCAATTTGTTAATTATTTTTAAAAATTGCTATTAAGCTGGTAATCTCTATCTGATCCAACAAACATCTTTGTAAAATAGCTAATTAAAAAAAAATAATAATCATCAAGATGCCTGATAGAACCAAATGTTATCATCTTTGCTCTTGTAAACATCAGCTATGTATTGCTTTGTCATTTTTTGACTTTTAAACTACAGACTTAAAGGTATTACTTCCTTTGTAGACTGCTGTCTCTGTGCAGATCTGGATAGGTGAAATAAGCATGTGTGAAAGACTCAGACACAAAAAAATGTAACTATAGAAAGTGAAATGAGGTTGGAGAAAGTCACTCAAGTGCAAAACATAAGATTTCAAATTCCCACTATTTTTAGATTTTTTTTTCTCTAATTATGAAGACACCTAAAGTAGGATTCATTACACAGTGCAACTATATCTTCAATAAGACATTTGAGGTACTCTACCTAAGTTTCTTTTACAATCAACTGAAAAAAATAGGTGCTTCTAGACTGGGAATTACATGAACTATATTAGGTGTGTACATGTGAATGTAATAAATAGTGCTTTAAAACTGTTTATTTCCTTCTATCGAATATGAAAAGAGTCTACATACAAGTCTGATTAATTAAGCTGTATAAATATTCACAATAGATTTCTAAAGTCAAGAGAGGTAAAAACTGGTTTTTGGCTTTTTTATATTAGAGGTTGTTAAAAGTTAATTTCTGGAAAGAAGAAGAGTGTCTCAACACAAAGCTGAAAAGCTTGCTTAGCTCTTGTTTGTAGCAAGACCTGTTTCACATTCATACTTTAGATATTTCTGGACTTCCTTTTTGTTATATCTTATNACACACATTGCTTCTGCCACATTTCTGCAAGACATAAGTTTAGACCAAAAGGAAGTGATTTTTCCTTCTTTTTCCCAACTAGGGATATAGCTCTGATGAGATCCATTACTTGGGAATAGGATTCATTTGTGTTGTCTTGAGGAAGTTCAAAATTGTATCACTATAGACATCATCCTAAGCACTACATTATAGTGGAGAGAAAGTGACATAATGAAAATTCCAGCTGCTATGCAAACAACTAAGATCTACTAGATAAGAAATAAAACAATGTATGATTTTATATATAACCTTTAGTTAAGGCAGCCATTAATAAATATTTTTTCATTTTATTCCTGAAGTTTATAATGTAAAATTCAACTGCAATGCCTGAGCAAGAACAGACACTCAAAATTCTTCCTTCCTAAGTGGATGCTCTAACTTCTAGTCACACTCAATTACTTCAACCACGTTCTCTCTCCTTCATGTCATTTTTTTTTT
>VZTL01054639.1:33076-45134 GCA_013400535.1 Scopus umbretta | reverse complement strand
CTGGTACAGCCCTTGGATTATTACCCATGACTGATTTTTCATGTAGGCAGCGATGAAGTTGTGATAATGAGGGCAATCATGAGAGACTTCAGGGCCTTGGGACAACTAGTTAAGGGATCAGGAGCCCAAGCAGTGTTTTCTTCTATCCTTCCAGTTGCAGGGAATGATGAGGGAAGAAACAAGAAGACCTAGCAGATCAATACCTGACTCCAAGACTGGTGTCATCAGCAAAATTTGGAGTTTGTTGATTGTGGGTTGGTCTGCAAGACACCAGGCCTGCTGGTGACAGATAGGGTACACCTGTTTCAAAGGGGGAAAAGGATCTTTGTGCAGGAGTTAGTAGAGCTCATTGAAAGAGCTTTAAACTAGATTTAAAGTCTTGCACTTGGGTCATGACAACCCCAGGCAATGCTACAGGCTTGGGAAGGAGTGGTGGAAAAGGCCCTGGGGGTGCTTGTTGATGGCCGGCTGAATATGAGTCAGCAGTGGTAGCCAAGAAGGCTGATTGCATCCTGGCTTGCATCAGGAATAGTGTGGCCAGCAGGAGTAGAGCAGCAATTGTGCTCCTGTACTCGGCACTGGTGAGGCCCCATCTCAAATTCAGGTTTGGGCCCCTCGAGACAAGAAGGCATTGAGGTGCTGGAGTGTGTCTAAAGAAGGGTAATGAAGCTGGTGAAGAGTCTAAAACACAAGTCTTATGAGGAGCAGCTGAGGGAACTGGGGTTGTTTAGTCTGGAGAAGAGGAGGCTGAGGGGAGACCTTCTCGCTCTCTACAGCTACTTGAAAGGAGGTTGCAGTGAGGTGGGGTGTTGGTCTCTTCTCCCAAGTAAGAAGTGATAGGGCAGGAGGAAACAGCCTCAAGTTGCGCCAGGTGAGGTTTAGATTGGGTATTAGGAAAAATTTCTTCACAGAAAGGGTTGTCAAGCATTGGAACAGGCTGCCCAGGGAAGTGGTTGAGTCCCCATCCCTGGAGGCATTTAAAAGATGTGTAGGTGTGGCATTTGTGAATGTAGTTTAGTGGTAGACTTGGTAGTGTTAGATATATGGTTGGACTTGATGCTCTTAAGGGTCTTTTCCAACCAAAATGATTCTGTGATTCTATGATATTGGTCATTTTTTTAACTTCAGAGACTGATAAAAATATGTGCTGCTAGTCCATTTTTTTGGGGACAGTCATCTGAGCACCTTTCTGACCTTCCCCTCTTTTCCTACGTTAGTATACATTTTGGGGGTTTTACCACATATGAAAATAGCAAGTCACTTCCAAAAGCTGTTGTTATGTGACTTTGCACTACATCCCAGGTGAACCCTCACAGAAGGACAGAGGGTGGTAGAGGGATTATCTCAGGGATGTTTATTCTTTCCTAACAGCTAGAAAATTCTTATATTTGCATTCTGTTTTGATCTCCTGAGTCAGTTCCTTTTCATGCTGATGGATAGTCAATGAATGTGTTAGTGTGACACCATGGAGCGTCTTCTCAGTTAGTATTACAGGAGTTATACACGTTCACAGAGAGAGTAATATCCCCTTGTGACACAAACATTTAGATGCAAGTCCTTGAATAGAAGATAGTGTAAGAAGTGTTTTAAATAGACTATGTCATTCTGGTTAATATTTTATTAGAGTATTCTGTGGTGCAACTTACGTGTTTTGCAGTAAAGAGGCATCTGCCCTGAGCTGTGCAGACAGACAGACTGAGAGCTGGGCTGCTCAATCTCTGGACAAATGCCATGGAAGATGGTGCCTGTTGTGTGCAGACCAGCTGAATGAACTCAGTGCTGGCAATCCTCATGCAACCATCAGCATTCAGGACTATGGCTGTTACTCCCTGCAAAACAGTCATAAAGGACAGGCGAGGAGCAGCATTTATCATTATAAAAGATGTTGTAAAGATCCTGCACATTTGCAGAAGAGCTTGCATGTTGACTGGTCCAGATCAAGTCATTTTGGAAAGGGAGAGCCTTAAGGCATTGTTTGAAACGCAAATTGCACAGCTCTCCTCACCTGGTGGTTTTGTTCTCCCCTCCCTATAACGAGGAGGAGCAGCAGTCTGGGCAAGGGCTGCTGAGGAGCCTAATGATTACCTGCCCCAGCTGTGGAAACTGGTTACCTGCCCAGTTGTGGGAGATTAGGCAATTAGGAGGGGCTCTTACAAAAGTGCTAGGAGGGGCAGCTTGCTTGGGGGAATGTGGTGTGGGTTGATCAGAGGAGAGACAAGGATGAACAGGACCTTTCATGATGCTGAAGGTATGTGTGTTTTATAGGCCTGGTAGATGAGTTTTGTTCATAGTTTATGGAAAGAGGTGTTATGGGCTGTTATGGGATTGCAATGATTGCTCTGTTTCAGGCCCTGGAGCATCTCCAGCGGCCTGTGCTGGGTACAGTCCTGTGGTACTGCAGTGTGGGGGCTTTCACAGCTACCAGGCAGCCTGGGCTCTGGGGACAGCAACTCAGGGTCCCTTGGGGATGTCTGTGTTGGTATGGTCTCACCTCTCTGTGGTGCCTTCAGCTTCCCTATGGGCCAAAGCAGGATTTTTGGTTTTATGCTGGAGCTGTGGGCTCCTCCTTTCTCACTCCAACACATCTCTTCATAACACATGGCTATGTCAGAGCTGTAGCTATCCATGTATGAGGTATCAAATATCTTGACAGAATGACATAAATTTCCATGTCTGAACAGTCTAGTTGGTTCTCCTTCTGCTTCCCAGTTACCATAGGCTTCTTGTATATCTTCCAGTAATGGGGCAGCCTGCCATCTCTTTTTCTAAAATACCTGTGGTCCCTGAATTATGTACTTGGTATACATGTTAAATCTATTTGAAGAAAGTGACTGAAAAGACTTTTTTTGGGGGGGATATCTGCAGTATTATGTAGTATCCTGGTGTATCTCCCCGAGTTGGGTTTGGCATCTTCAACTTTAAAACTAAAATGCTTGGGCCACTGTGAAGGCAAGAGATGAAGTGCTTACGAATGCCAGTCAGCTCTTTCACCTGAACCTGAAATGAAAGCTGCTCCTTATATTCACGGCTGACCTTCCCTGGGCTACTTCAAGAATTACCTTGTCTTGGTTTCTTTATTAGTGTCATCTTGGTTTCTACCATGTAAACTTGCACAGTTATATTGACATATTTTCTTAGAGAGACTTTCGTACCTAAACAACAAAGTGTTTTTGAGAAAGGATAAGGCTCATGTTGTTAAATAACAGTTGACCTCTTAGAGACATTGTTTTTAAGCTTTTCTCGCTATTTTAGATTAATTCTGAGGCAGCTTTGGGCTGTCTTGATTTACTTTTGCAGCTGACTTCTAAATTACTCTGTGTAAAAATGAATGTTTGTTTTACCAGCCTAAAACCACCAAATTGCATCTGCCTCAACTGAGTAACATCATATCTACTTTTTGCCTCTCCCTTCCTCTTGGGTACATATCTAACTAAGGCTGATATTTGTAAGATATTTGTGGGACGCTCTTTGTTTTCTGTAAGCTGGCATACAAATGTCTGCTTAGGAGTACTTTTTTTTTTTTAATGTTGCCTCAAGCCAAAGTGATAAAAATTAGGTCAAATACCATAATTACAAACAATGAGGGAAAAATGAAATGAAAACTAGCCTCTGTAAGCATAGACAGATGAGGTTTTGGTATTGGTAGTGGGGAAGGCATAATGTTTTATACGATGGCTGTGAATTTTTTTTCTCCAAAACAAGGTGATGTTACAATATTTAAAGTACAAGGTAACTGTAGCAGGTCACTGAAGTGTGTACGATGTGAGGGAAGGAATTAATGCAAAAATTTACAGGAAGCTTTTAAAACTCTTGGTACAAGAAACTTCCTTTTATCACAACAAACCACTGTCTTGGAGCCTTGAAGTGTCTGGGCCCTGGGTTTTGTAATGCCATCTCGCCTCCCATAAAGGCTTACTACCTTCTTTATAAATACGTGTTGGGGAATTGTCAAGTCAGACTTGTAAATCAGTTCAAAAGATGTTGGGGAGGACCCCATAAGATTTGGGCTGCTCAGGCTCACAGCCTCTCAAATTTAACAGGTCTCATTGAAAGCAACTTGGTTTCCCCATGGTGAGATCCTACTACAAACCCTGCTTTGTGTTCAGTCTCAGATCTATGCACAGCTGGGATGAGGCCTTGGGTTTGCTATAGCAAAATGAATCTTTATCTAAAGAAAACCTATTTCTCCCTTTTGGATACAATTTTGAGAGCTAGAATATAAAGTATTGACTGAACTGAACCAATTATGGCTGGTAATAAAATGTTCCAAATCCCTGCCTGGGAAAGCTGCTGGAAGAAACTCGTCTGTCTCCTTCTGACCCCTCCCTTCTTCCTCCTGGTGAGAGGAGGTGGTTCAAGTAGACTGCAGCAGGCTGTTTTTTCTTTTGAAAGGAAATACTCTGCTGATGGGAACTGACAGCTCTTTGACCACATTGCCTTTCTGTTACAGGTAGTGTTTAAGCGTATCGTATAACTTTGAGTGTTTCCCATCTTAAATAAGGTTGAACCTAAAGTTTTTCCTTAATTGACTCAGTGGAACAAGAAAATGACAATTATTTCTATTGTGCAGGGAGATATACTTCTTTGTCAGCTTGTGAATTTGGCTAGAAACTCACATGTTGGTTTTTGTCAATGGCTTAATGTAAAAAATAAATGCACACAATGCCATACAGCATGTCTATCATGAGGGTGCTCTCCTGTGACGTGCAGTCTGAAAGCTAAAGTAACTGAAAATTTAATGTCCGTTATAGTGTAGAAGACTTGCTTTCAATTAAACTAGGTATAGCACTTAACTGTTCTCCTCTAAACTTCTAATTTTCTTCATGACTCTTCTGCAAATGTGTATGGACTACTGTGCAGTCCTATTGGTGGGAGCTGGTAGAAGCTTATGTTTCTTCCAGAATCTTTTCTAAGCATGCTTGCAGCACGTGTGTGGNTTTTTTTTTGTTTTTTTTTCTTTCAGTTGCTCCATGTTCAGGAAACAAATTCTGCTCAAAGATGGGGTAGTTTGCTCTGTCTGCAACCTCAGCTGTTCTAAAATGTTTGTGCTGCAAGTTCCTCATTTACATTAAAGTTTTCCCAATATTTTTTTTTAGATTTTCCAAATAACACAACAGCAAGTAATAAATTATTGAAGAAGAATAAACGCACATTTGAATGTCTAAGAAGCCTGAAAAATGAAGTATGTAACATGCTGTGAAAGGGTGCAGTGTGTGGTCTGATAGTCCTCGGCTGCTGTCAGAACCTTTGCTTAAATGATCTAATAATAAAGATGCTAGTTCTGTAAATATTGCACTTCAAATGGAAGGAGTGAAGCTATACAGTGTGCCTCTAGAAGAGGCAGTACTGATCCTTGTATACCGAGCAGAGAGTCAGAAGATATTTTTTTGGTTGCTGGTGTGCATCCGTCTTGGCTCTGGCCAGCTTGAGAGGCCCTAGCTGCAGATCAGAGGCAAGTAAAGCAAGCAAGGCTTCAGGTACGCTAGCCAGTTTATTCTGATGTGTTAATGCCAAAGGACTGTGTGGTGCAGCTCTGTTCCTGATGTGATTTGGATTGTAATGTACAAACTGGATTCCTACAGCTTATTGCATCTACAGAAAGGCTGGAGTAACACCAGAGTAAATGCATGTTAAGCAATCTAAAATACATATAGTATAGCCACTGGGTCTTGAACACTGTGGGTTTTTCTTTTTTTGTTGCTGCTGTTTTTCCCTACAGAACTGCTCATAGCTAGTGTGGTTGTAGTTGGAATCCTCAGCAGGAGTAAATCTGGCTGTATTTTCTTCGATGACAGGACAGTAGCCAGCCTTTGCGGTGCTGGGTCTCGGGTGAGGTCACCTGCCAGCCCCTGTGTGCAAGCTGTTATCGAATGAAGATATGAGCCTGCTTTAACTTTAAGGGGAATGTGGTATCTTGTTTCTTATCAGTTAGATAAGAGGTAACATAGTTTCCAGTAAGGCAGGCTGCACTAAATTATGAATGAAAGCTGTTCCAGGCACAAATGTATAGCCATAGGAAGAGTTCTTAAAGATAACTGTAAGCCTATATAGTGTACTCATGGGATTTGTAAAATCAGCAAAGAAGGAAAAAGCATTGGTTATAGCCTTCTTTCTGCAACTTTTCTCTCCTGCTCTGTTTTGTCAGACATCTGATGAACGTATGCCACAAATAAGAAATTTAGAACTTCATTTTTTGTTTGACTATTAAATGCCAGTTGTTTTTTCCCTTATGCCGATGGCTTAATGAAATTCTTCAGGTACTGTCCACTCAGTTTCTCTGAGAAAGCTGGATGAAAATCAGAAATATTTCTTGGATAATTAATGCAGGAATGAACTGCAGAAAAGCCTCGTTTTTTACAAGGCTGGTGTCTGCTTCGGAGAGTAGGTGTGGAAGCATTCAGAAACCAATGCAGTGAGAAACCTTCTATGCAGGCTGAACAGAAGTCCAGCCAAGAAAACAGTGTTGTTGGCTGTTTGATTTCTGACCTAAATCTCAACTTCTTTACCTTCAGAGACCCTTAAGTTCAAAGATCTTGCTATATGTTATTCCAAACACCAAAGTAATTCCTGATTTTTTTCTATTAATTATCATTTAGGTGGCTCTGATTACTTAGGTTTTATCTTCCTACTCTTGCTGTATTCCCAAAATTCAGCATGAATCAGAAAAAAAAAAATCCACAGTAAGCAACAAGTGTGTAGAATTTGTAAAGAAACTGGAAACAGATTATTCTAACTTTCAAATTTATTCTCAGTTACTCATCTAGACTGAATGTTCTCTGGCTCCAAGGTACAAGTTAAAACATGAGTTATCTGCCTGCCTGGGAGGGGGGGAAGCATTTTGTACTTTGTTTGACCCTGAGCTATGTTCTACCTTGTAAAACTTCAGTCAAACGTAGCAAAAGATCTTTTGGTTTCCAAGTGATCCTATGCTTTGTCTTGAGTTCTTATACTTTTTAAAATACTGTTTCCTCTGATCTTCCAAAAATGGGAAGAGAGACGCTGAGGCTGTTTATCAAGTCACCATGGTTCTAGTCAAGAATTAACAGGTATGGTTTTTCCTGTACTTGGATACAGTGTGGGAGGGTGAAATGAGTGGAGGTGTGAGGGCAGGGAAAGAGTGAGGGAAGCAGTGGAAGAAAGAAGGAACAAGAGAAAAGAGATGCATTGAACTGTGAACATCCATTGCTTTGCAGCATTGCTCAGACTATTCCACATGTTGAATTTTTTGCAGGACTCAAGTCAGTTACACAGATGTTGAACTGTAGGTGAACTGGATTGCTTCACCTGTTTGAAACATTGACACTCACATCTAGCTGGGAAGTATCAACTGGTGTGTGTTACCTATGCAACTTAAATGCAACTCTGCCTGATGATGTTGATTATACACCATTTTTTTTTTTTTCCATAAGACCCTCCTTTTTTTCCCTGAGAGTGTCAATTGCAAATAATGTTAATTAACCTTGAGATGTCGAGTGCACATGAATTTTTTAAAAAAGCTTCGTGCTTTGGGAAATTAGTGGAGGTAGACTTAAAGCTTCTAATCAAACAAAGCAAAAAAAAAAAAAATATCTGCCTTTCTGAATTTAGGTTAATGCTTGTAGACATTAAAAACTAATTTAATCTGTAGCCAGGTGACCTTTACCATACACCATCGAACTTTAGTCCCTTGTGCATGTGTATGGAAATCTGATGATAGCTGAATAAAAATAGCTGTATTTTGGTACGGACAAAAAAAAGTCTTCTAGGGTGGGAGAGAAACCTGTGGTTTAACCCCAGCCTGCAACTAGGCACCACCCAGCCGCTCGCTCACTCCTCCCCCAGTGGGATGGGGGAGAGAATCGGAAGAGTAAAAGCAAGGAAACTCGTGGGTTGAGATAAAGACAGCTTCATAGGGAAAGCAAAAGCTGCGCACACAAGCAGAGCGAAATAAGGAATTCGTTCCCTACTTCCCATTGGCAGGTGGGTGCTCAGCCATCTCCAGGAAGGCAGGGCTGCATCATGTGTAATGGTTACGTGAGAGGACAGAATGCCGTAACTCCAAATGTCGTCCCCCTCCTTCCTCCTTCTTGCCCCAGCTCTATATGCTGAGCATGACCCCACATGGTATGGCACATCCCTTGGGTCAGTTGGGGTTGGCTGTCCCTGCTGTGTCCCCTCCCAAATCCTTGTGCCCCCCGGCCTGCTCGCTGGTGGGGTGGGCCGAGGAGCAGAAGAGGCCTCGGCTGTGTGTCAGCGCTGCTCAGCAGGAGTGCAAACATCCTCTGTGTTATCAGTGCTGTTCTCAGCACAAATCCAGAACACAGCCCTGTACTAGCTACTGTGAAGAAAACTAATTCTGTCCCAGCTAAAACCAGTACGTAGGTGAAGAGAAAAATAGAATCTTTCTTGAAAATGACAGGCTGTTCTAGCTGAACTTCCAGCTGAAATACTGGCCTGAGGCACTTGTCGAGCATGGACTATTACACTCCAACCAGTTTAGCTTTTGCAAACCTATCCTCAACAGCAAGCACGGAGAAGTGTCAGTCAGTATTAGCCATGAATAGCAGTAAGTGCTTCAGTTAAAATGCTTGCACTTCCATCACTGTGTACAGTGATGATAAATGAAACATTTGTCTTGGGAGGTAAATGGCACGCTGCAAGGGGAGGGGGAAGAAGTGGAAATAGGCAAACTGCTCGGTAGCCCCGAAGTCTGGGGCGATCAAATAAAAGCATAGGTGTGCATTTTTTTGTTGTTGTTTTTTTTTATCACTTATTTTGCTGTCTTGCCTGTAAGGCTTGTCCTGGCTTTGCTACTGATGTCCACAGTTACACATCAGCATACCATTTAGTATGAGATTAAATGAGGAACATAGGATTAACTTTATCCTTTGTGCAAGGCTGAGAAACTACTATTCAGTGTATAGTGTCTGGGTGATGATATGTCTTCAAGCTTACATGTATATCATGTTTTCCTACATAACTTTTAGAAGAACAGAAAAGCTGTGTTCTGTCTTTCTGCAGTAAGTGAAATTCTCTAAACATGTGGCTAAAGATGCAATAATCAGCATTTAGTGGAACCACCTGAACCATTTTCTGTCATTGTTTTGTTGTTACACTGCTGCTTCACAAATGTTCCCTTGCTTGTTTATCTCATTCTAAACTTTCTAACTCATTCTTCTTTGGAGGACGTTCCAAAAAAAAAAAAAAAAGACAACTGCTATAGAAATATGTTTTTCCTAATGATAAAATAAAGCTGGGGGTGGAGATCCTGGAAGACTTTTTTTTCATGGTAATGTTCTGAAAGGTGAGTTTTGCTCATTGAAAACTATCAGAAACTTTTCAATAGTATGAAAAGCATTTTGATGTTTATTTCTGCTTGGCTTGCTTAGCAGAAAAAAATTGAGTATTGCATCAGATTTGAGCATGTTCTAGCCTACAGAATTTTTAATAAATTATTATTCAGGGCAAACAAAATCCTGTACAATTGTACAAAAGCTTCCACACCTAAGGAATGTGCAGGAGTCTCCCATGATTTTGGAGCTTCTATTGTAGCATTTGGAAAATATGAAGATAGTCTGGTTCTGTGGATAGGAGAAGTGGGGAAAATGTGAGAAAGGAGAACCTAGGCAATTTGGAACAAGTAAGCCAAAACTGGGATGGTAGAAGCAATAAAAAAAATAAAAAGCTCCCTATTCCCCTCAAACTGAACTCAAATGCTTGAACAAGATTAGAGAGCAGTATATAAGCAGATAGTTCATAGAAATGGTATGTCAAAGGACTGAAGAATGAACAACAATGAAAAAGAAAAAGCTTTAAACTTGAAGGAGAAGCATTTTTATTTTTTTTTCAGAAACCTTTTTGACTCACTGAGCATGTTTCTCCACCAGTGCAGAACAGGCAGGCATCTTCAGGCAGAACACTTAAGGCAAACATGCATGCAGCACTCCCCGATATAGTGAAAATGGAGTATGCAGAGTATTAAAATGTTTAACACAATCATTTCCATGGATTTATATAGCATTTAGTCTTTTATAAACTGACACACTGACAAAACTATTTCTAACAATAGTGCTTAATATACATTGTTAACTCTTGGTGATATGATTGCAAGGATCCAATCCTGGGAATAGGATTACCTCTTTACAGAGGAAAGAGCAGCTGATATGTACCAAAGGAATATGCAATGCAGCATGACTATGAAAGAAAATAGTTCACAGAACATCAAATTCTAAGTAAAGTTCTTCAAATTGTATTTGCTCCTAAGTAAAGTCAGTTTTCAGTAGAAGGATTTTCACTTCTATCTGCTCTTAATGTGCTGTTAACTTGTTGCAAATCTTGCAAGTTATAAAAAGCTTTTGCCTTGGAAGTTCTTTGCAATGAAAATTTTCATTCTGACTTAAGGCCTAATGTTAACAGATGAGGAGCAGCCTCCAATTTTTTGTTTTTTTTAAGGGTAAGGGTATGCCTACTGTGACATACAGTAGCCTTCAAGTTAGAATACATAACACTTGATTATCTTGCTGCTATTAATACTGAAGAAAAATTGAAGACCAAAACAGACCCGTAAATATATTTGAAGGCATCAAACTGCTGGTATTGGTAACAAAGGCAGAGAACTAGAGTCAAGGTTTTTTGACTGGATGGTGCTGTAACAGTAGTACCTGACTGGCGTCAAATTAAGAGGTCACCAAAGGATGAATGAGAAGTTCAAGGGGTTATGTGGGTAGGAGTTTATTCTGTAGTAGTGTAATGGATCTCCTTTTTCAACTGTAGAGAAGTTTTGCTCATAACTGAACAGAAATCAAAAGCAACAGGAAGGCTTTATCTGCAGTGCTGCTCAGCCACTTCCTTCCCCTCCCCTCCGACATGCACGCTCTCCCTTCCTCTCACCTTATGTTAGTTCTTTCTAACAGTTATTCTTCTGTTCTCCCCTTTGGCCTCCTATCAGGGATACTTTTCTTCTCTACTTAAACCTGTCCCTTGTATTTCTATGCTTTTGTTTCTGTTTATTCATTTACCTCTTCCACTGAGATGATCAGGAAAGCAGAGCAAGAGTTACAGTAACGTGCAACTTCCCTGCGTGTTCGAAAATGAGCTGCCCTGTCTGCAGGGGATGGAAGAGGGGTTAGGTAGTGTTCCAGCAGTACATCTGCTCTGATGAGTGTAGAAGAGGCAGAGCATGAGGAAGATTTATGGAGTCAGAGTTCAGGTGAAGAAAATAAGTAGTTTAGTCCTGTGCACTATAGGAAAGGATCTTCCCTGACAACTTCAGTCATTGCTTAGTTGTGGAAGCAGCAGCTTCAATATTCTAGACAATTGAATAATAGAATATAATAATATCTAGGCTTTTATAGAAAAGACATTGAGAAACTGTATTGGAGCCAGCTTGATCTTTCTCTACCCAGCTCAGGGAACAGTTCAGCAGCCAGAATAACACTGGTACAGTATCACTTGGTTCCAGAGCACTAGCAACCTTGGAGGTTTAGGACAAAGCTAAAGGAGCTGCTGTAATAAAAGGGACACCCAAGGTCAATGTTTTTTCCTTTGTTTCACTTAAAAGAAAAAAGTGTGAACAATTCCTTTCCTCAAGGTATACTGGTGGAAAATGTTACTGCTGTAGGGGGAAAAAAAAGTTCATCAGACTTGCTTATGCAGATATCCATGGATATTTTGCTATAGAATCATTTTCTTTAGTAATGAGGGAAAATTACTTAGCCATTATCAGTAAACAGTGCATCTTAGAAAGCTTGATGCTTTTCTTGACACTTTAATCTCTTTCTGTACCTCAGAAAGCAAACAGCATCGTGATTTTTCTCAAAGTATTAGTGAGATTTATTTTAAGCCCCCACAACCAAGCCATGTAAACAGGTGTTAAGTCCTTTAGTGATGGCTGAACTGTTACAGAGCTCTAAAGTAATGTTAATTTTTTTCTGTCAAAATGTTTTTCATCTTATACTAGGATTATATGAGTTTCTATGCCTCACATAGGATTAAATTTTTAACTGCCAAAAAGTGGTGTGATTTCCCCCCCCCCCCCCCCCACAATTTTGGACTTTTTTTTGTGAGGTGCTGCAGGTGG
>VZTL01054639.1:22193-33064 GCA_013400535.1 Scopus umbretta | reverse complement strand
GTCAGGGTCCATATGCAGTTGGCTCACTAGGTAAAGACCATCTCCCTAACAACTGTGGATGGTGCAGGACACATTTAACCGAAGATTTTGAAGTGTGCTAATTGTAGTTGTGGACTGCTTGAGATAGTCTCTTAAGGCATGGAAATATCAAATAACTTTGGTCTGTCTTCATTCCAGTATCTGTTTGGTCTATAAGATTGCCACGCATAACTTAAAATATAACAAAAGAGAGGAAATTTAACAGCTATTGCAGTTCGTCAAATGATAGAAAAGTAACAGTTCCAAGGAAAAAGTTAAATATTTTCTATGGTATCATAGCTTGGAAAGACTGATGCATTTTTGCTGCCCTGTGTAATAACAATAGGCATCCGTATGCTGCTGCTTCTGAGATTCAGACCCTCTATAGTCTCTTTGCTAGCTGTTTTTCATTAACTTTTATAAACCTCTTGCCTTCAATAACAGCAAATGAAACTCTGGCACAATGTCTCCCTCTAGGCCATAGACAACTCCAACTTCCAATAATTCAGTGTTGGAGTTGAATAAAAGACAAATTATTCTGTCAAGTGTCAGTAGCTACAATACATCAACCAGTAATACAAGGTACTTACTGTGAAAGAAGCAGGGATATTTTCAATTACTGCCAGCTACTTAATTATCCACGGTGCAGGAGTGTGTGAAGCCGCACAGCTCATTGCGCTGTACAAAGCGTCGCTTCCTGTTTGGCTCCAAACCCAGGGTTTCCTGTGCTCAGGCACACGGGACCAGAAACAAAACTTGAGGTTTCAGTGTTTTTTTTATGTTAGTTTAAGAAAGTACAACATGTGATTAAAGGTAGCTCTGTAAAAAAGCGGGGAGGGGGGAGAGTATACCTTCTGCATATTGTGTTTTTGTATAGCAGAGCTGAAGCTGAGTGGAGCGCAACCACAAGCACTCTAAAACTTTTGCTTTCTTATGAACAGGCTTTGTATGATCTTGCTCAAAGCAAAACAACACATGACCCTTCCAGGCAGCTTGATATAGTAGCTCACTGATATTCTTTGACCTTCATTTTTTCTCATCCTAATGGTCTAATGTATGGGCCTTGCATGTGGTGCATCTGCAATGGTTGAGAAGTGATTCTGGTGACCAGGCTGAAGAGCCACCTTCCTGATCAACAGTGACAGAAGCAGTGTTCTGGTAGTGACCTTCCCAGACAGATTTACCTTCTTTTATCCTCTTGAACTGCTGCAGGCATCTTGTTCCCTAGCAAATGTTTTGGTCTTTTTTTTAAAAAAAAAAAAACAAACAAAAACAAAACACAACTTCCTAAGACTCTAGCACCTCACTGCTTTTTCAGTTTGGCAAAGACTTTGATGCTGAAGGGTAACCTACTGAAAACAGTCATCTGTAAATTACAGAAAGAAAACAGTGTTTTTATGTACTTTCCTTTTTTTTTTTAAATAAAACAAATGCTGTAAAAAATGTTGAGTTACTTTCTTGTAGAATTCTACACAATAAATATTTAAATTCAGGTTCCTAAAATGGGATTTTTATCTTCCTGTAGGCTTCGATAAGAATCCTGATTCAAATTATTTTTTTTGTAGAAATACGATATTCAGGATGGTACCCCAAAGCCTTAATAGAAGACAACTGCTACTGCACATATATCAAAGAAATAGGTCAGAATCAAGCTCTTCTTAGTTCATACTTTTTTTTTTTTTCTCTATGTGCTCACACACCTGGGATGTCTTTCAGAATTAAAAATAAGGTGTTCCTTCAGTAAAGCAGGACTCGCTTTTAGGAGGAGGCCGAACCTGTATGACAGAGACCAGCCACTGTGAGCACTGGTCAATCCCTGCCAGGGGAAGGTAGTGTCCCAGCTACCCAGCTGGTGGAAATGATTACCCAAGAAACCACCCTGCTTGGACTTTTGAGTGTTTATGAAGCAGTGGCTAAACAAATTTCATAGACTAGATTCAACCTCTTCTTGGACAGGTCTTCTACAGAAGTCCTCTTAATGTAGAAAATAATTTCCCTTACAGGCAATAAAAGAATACTGCCCAATGTTTTTTGCTACAGCATCTGTTCCACTCATCTTTCTGTGTTACTTTCAGTGAACAAATATCTGGCTTTGCTCTTGCAATTAACTTGCTGAAAAATACTTCATTTGCCCAAATACTTCAAAATACTTATGACCTCAATCAGTGCAATTTTTCCCTCTCTTCAATAACTCAGTGGGAAATATATAATAAAATATGAATATAAAATATGGAAAAATAAAGGTGTTCTTCCCATTTTGAGGCTTTGAGTACATGTTCATGAATGACTATCACCTTAAGAGACATGACTTCAAATAGAAAGGTCTCTTATTGATGAACTTTTTGCATAGCAGGCAACGCTTTGCAAAAAACAATGCCAAATAATGTTTTCTTTTTTGGACTACAAAACATTATTTCTCCCCTACCAAAAACAAACAAACAAAAAAACAACAACAACAAAAAACCCCCAAAATCTGGTATTGCAGGCACATATGTGTAACGTAGTGTGAGCAGATTAGTATATAAGGATTCAGCCAAAATTCTTGAGTAAAGGAGAGGATAACCTTCTTGAGACTGTTTCTACTGTTCTGGGAGGTTTTTGCTTATTCAGATTTTGGAACACAGAGCGCCTTGCTTAATAGGTGTTGCCATCACGTGTCTGTGGGGGTTGTACTTGCTTTGGCTGGGATAGAGTAAATTTTCTTCATAGTAGCCCATATGGTGCTATGCTCTGGATTTGTGGCCAAAAAAGCATTGATAACACATCAGTGCTTTAGCTATTGCTGAACAGTGTTCACACAGCATCGAGGCAGGGGCTGGACAAGAGGCTGGGAGAGGATGCAGCCAGGAGAGCTGAGCCAGGTGACCGAAGGGATACGCTGTGCAATATCGCATCATGCTCAGCAGTAAAACTGGGCTTGGGGTGGGGAGTTGGTCAGGGTTTGCTGTTGTTCAGGGAGTGGCCAAGCAGCAGTTAGCTGGTGGCGAGTGATTGCTTCTTGCATCACTTGCTTTGTTTTGTTTTGTCGTTGTTTTTCTCTTTTACTTCTTTAGCTGTCTTTATCTTGGCCTAAGAATTTTCTCATTTGTGCCCTCCCAATTTTCTCCCCTACTCCTGCCAGGCAGGGTAGAGTGAGTGAGCAGCTGTGTAGCACTTAGCTGCCTACCACAGTTAACCCACAACAGGGGTCATGGCCAGGTCAGAAAAACTGCATGGGTACTGGGAGCTAGAAATTACCTGATTTAATGCCGTCAGTCCTTAACTTCTAGTTCACAGAATTATACAGATTGCTTCTGTGACTTATTGCACAGCTGGTTATCAGGAGAGGACAAATATATTTCATTTTTGCTAAGTAATGTACGTATGCATGCATACAACAAGCTGCTTTGTCAATGTCACATTAATTATCCAATAATATTGAACCTAATTCTTGCTGTAAACTTAATGTGCATTTCCTTGCATCGTAATAAATTATGTACTAAACCTTACCTGTTACTGCAAAAATGTTTCTAGTAAAGCTCATCCCTACCAATTAACTTAAAAATTAATAGCAAGAGATTTCCACTGTCCTCTATTTATTACTTCAGGTATTATAAATGTTCTCCTTCAGTTTGTATAGACAGACTTTGCTGTTCAATATGCATCATCATATGGTGGTTATGTGGCAGAAATAGCAGTCAAATTAGTAAATTCAAATTTTCTCTTCCTCGCCTAGATTTCCGTCAAGAAATCTGTAATCATTGCATCCAGTTTCCCTGGTCCTATGCTCTGTAAAGATAAATACTTCAATTATCTATGGTCTTTCATCAGGATTCTCTGCAGATGACCTTACAATAACTGTTTCAGTTTTGAAAACACCTTTGTATAAATGAATCCTTTGGATTACATTTATTGCTTTTAAAAAACCCAAACAACGACAACAACAAAAAAACCCAAATCCTGTGCTTTGGGTATTTAAGGACTCGGAGAAAGCATCCTGATTTGCTGTTTCTGTGTTGGAGGGAACTGTGAAAATTATCTTTGTTTAGTTTTGTTCTTTGTTTTATGCTTGGCAAATAAAAGAACAAAAAGACAAAGTATAAGAAAAGTTGGGGGGGCTGTTTGCATTTGAAAACTAGCAAACCTAGCTACTGGCTGACTATCAAAAACCTTTAGATCTGTCAAAATACTATAGTACAAAATAAGATGGAGAAACCATTGCACGTGATGAAGAGGAGCATGGAAAGAAAAATCAAGTTAGAGAAACAGAAAAGAAAAAAGGAGGAATACTTTATTTCCTGGCAACTTTCTAGTTGCCAGTCTATAGTCCAGAAATAGTTCCCTGTAAATTCATTCTGTATGACAGTGATGTGAAATCTTACAGCTTGTATTGTAAGCGATCCTTTTTGTTCAGGCAGTAAAAAGCTCTGCGCTTGACAGCACCAAAAAGAAACTCGGAAGGTGATAGGACTTCACTTCTAATCGACAATTTTGTATTTGATGCTGGTCTTAGTGATGAATAACCCAAAGTTGCCATTAAAGATGCTGGGACGGCTTCTCTGCTGCAGTGAGTTTCTACTTATTCAGTAGATATAGAGGGACCATTGGGGTACAATTTTTAGTTCTCAGTCTGTCTAGCTCCACAATTGTTTAAAGCTATCCAAATAATTTCCTGCCATCAGCAGGTACGTTTCAGGAGTTCGTCAAATAACTGGAGATAGCAAGGACTAGTGGGCAGTGCCTTCTGTCCCTGTGGCTTTAGATGCAATAGCTCAGGAGTTGGGGAAGCTACAATTCAGTTTTTTTCAAGAGGGAAGACCCTCACTATGCACAGACTGCTTTCTCTTCCTATTTTTGGCTACTTGGTTGAATGGGTTACTTGCCCTGTTTATTCAGTCCTTGCTGTTTGCTCTCTTACTAAGAGTTTGTGCTGATAGCATAGGAAACAAACACGTACCTGTTGCTTTCACATGTGTGTTGCCTCAGTATCTGAACAAATCTGGACAATTTTCAAGAAAATATTTTGTGTTATATACAGTAAGATGTAAGCAAACTCAGGAACCCTGTTCAGTGCTACAGTCAGTGTAATTCTGCTGGTATTAAAAAAACAACAAAAAATCCCCAACCCAAACCAAAAAAAACCCAAACCCCCAACCAACCCACCCACCCTGCCCATTAGACAAAGATGCTTTTAAAGTACTCTGTTCACTGCAAAATACCTCTTTTAAAAAATATTTTTGTGTGACCTTTAGACTTCTGCTCTCTGTACAGAAAAACCTGCTGAGAGTAACTGGCTGACCACGCTCCTCTTCCTTTACAGAGGAAAACTTCCTCCTTAGAATAAACCCTCTTTTTCAGAAAGTCCTTGAGCAGTGATACCAAGATGTCCTGTCCCCAGCTACTCTTTCCTAGCTAAGCCCACATGAAAGGATTGTGACTGGTGGGATATGTTGTCCTGACAGAAGTTCTGTTTGCAAAGATCACAGAAAATGGCTCATCAGGCAAGGCAAGTGTTTCTATGCTTTCTATGGATTTACCTGTGGTGCGAAGGTTATGGCACGCTGTGCCCTGTGGACCGGTTCTCTGAGGGCTGGCTACATCTTAGGTTTAGCAAACTTCCCTTTGTCTGGGGAAGTTCCCACAATGGAAGAATCCAGATTATTTAATCCTATGGGTGGGTGGTATCATGTGCTTCTCTTCTTCCTAATGGCACTTGCACAGTGTAAGGCAGGATTTGATTAATGAGAAGACAGATCCTTTTAAGAATAGCTGAGATCCTTTATGTCCCCCAGTAACAGTACAAGGAAATCATCACAGCAGATCTGGCAGGACATGCTTCATTCATCTCTTAAGGCTTATTATCTGAACAAGCTTACAGAAACATGTCAATGAATGCCTTAAGACTATGACAACTCATTAATCATGCAGTCCTACAATAAAAATATATGTAAAATGCATTAATTACTTCTCAAACAGTTACATTTGTTAGGATTTTTTTCTTGGCTAATGTTGAATGATAGCTAATTTTCCATAAGTAACACTCAGTTTGCTTCATTTTTTTTCTAAATAATCAGTAAAGTTTTAACAGAATAACATCTTGAACATGTGTAAATACAGATTAATCAGCTGGAAATTCTAAGTCAGATTCTGTGCTGAAATATTTATTCCTTTAAAATGATGCTAATTAAAGGTTATTTACCTGCAATTTCATTACATGATATTGCTTTTACAACTAAAGAAAGGTCATCTAGAATAAAAGATGCATAGTTTAGAAGATGAGAGAGAATGAGGTGTATATCTGCTAGGCCAATGGTTCTTCTTTTGAATCACCTTAAAATTAAAATTAAAAAAAAAAAAAAAATCAGTCTTCTCCTTTGCCACCAGTTTACCTGTAGGATCTCACCCAAGAACAGTGAACAAGTTTTATGAAAGGTAGTAATGGGGGCTTGCGCCCTTAAAGGACTGTGCATTTCCCCTTTTCAATCTACAAGTTTTATAACCAAGCAAAAGATAGTATCTTTACTTGAAAATGCAGCCTTTTAATATCATAGAGCAGCAGGCCACATGAGTAGCCAACACATAAAAGTTTAAAAGCCCACATGTAGAGGAAAGAATATGCTGTGAACCAGTAAGCCTTCAGAAATGAACACGTTTGCTTCAATGCTTGAGGGATTTTGGTGAATTAGTGGGGGCAGAGCTTGATGTTACTTCCACACAGATTTTAGTTTTTGGCTAAACTTTGAAAAATTTAAGAAAATAAAAAAATCTGTGTAGATAATGTATAGAATGAATATAGACAAAAGTAAAATTAATATTAAACGTAAAAGTGTTTTATAAGCATTGGCTTGACATACAGTCATCACAGGGTCTACTAAATATAAAACCTCTGCCCAGGTCTTAGTTGTCATTCCTACTCTGAGCAGACCTCACCCCAAGGAAGTCTGTAATCCTTTTGCCTGTCGCTTAATTAAAATGCAGGATTCATTCTTTCGGCTTTTTACTGTCTTTATGGGATTTCTTTCGGTAGCATATTCTACATTTAATGGGCCTCTGAGGTGCAAAATTTTAAATGAAACCCTGTTTTCATGCAAATTAATAGGACATGTCCAAGAGTGCCAGGAATTTACCCTTAATGTTTATCAGAACCAGCCTGGAACTGGAGAACAGAATAAACAGTGATTTAGGCACAGGTTTGGTTTGAAGCATGTAGGTGATTCTGTTGGCACCTGACTCTGTGAAAACGCTGGAGTCATCAGCAACATTGGAGCTTGAAGTCTAGCTTAGCAATCAACTTGGCATTGCTTGCAAAGAAAGATATTCAGGGTGAAGCAGCAAACTATATATTAACTGCTAAAAATGAGGAAGGGTATATGCACTTTCATCATCGTGAAATATGGACTAATAAATTACTGGCAAAATGCTGGAACTCATTTGTAATGAAATTGATACAAACTTTCCCATTTATATTTTTTTCTTATGAACCTAGAGAAGCATTTCTCTTCATTTGCTGCTTTTGATGATTTATCAGTTCTGTTTTTGAATACAGGTGTTCAGATAATATTTACAAACTCTGAAATAGGTGATCCTGGCTCCTGCCTGATAAGAGAAGCTGTTTGTTGGTTTGCAGTACAAATATGTATGAGTTTAGTGACAGAAAAACAAAGGAAAATGTGAATGCATTGATGTTTCCCTTTAGCTTTTTCTCCCATACTCTTTGAAAAGAGTATCTTTCAGCGCCAGAGCTGTGGAGGGGTCAGAGGGACTGGAGGAGTATCAACTATGAGAGGAAAGAATAAAGAAATAAAAATGAACTGAAGCAATTGAAAGACTAATCGGATTTATTTTTTTAGTATCATCCAACCTTGATGGTGTAAGATGAAAGGCCTAACAGAAAAATAGAAGCAAGAGTAATGGACAGAGCATAGCACCAGGAATTAGCCAAGGAATTAGGCTGCATTATTTCTTGTGGGGGTGTGTGTGTAAATCTAGGTCAGGTATTCCTGCTTAGATTGTGGTCTTTTGTGTCCACCACTAGTTCCTGTTGAGAATGAAGGAGAGTTGTGCTTTATCCCTCTGAATACCTGTCATGGGCTGTTTGGGTATCTCAAATTTACAGGACAACATATTATGTAAATTGAAGTTTATTTTATGAGCTCATTAAGTAGTATAACAAACAAGGGTTCAATTACCTTTGCACAGACTATAGTCTATCACGTGTATTTACTTGACTTGACCACTCAAGTCATGAGCTGTTATAACGTGTAACTCTTAACTTGTGCACCTATGAGGAAAATTGGTTACCCAGCCAACAGTGAGAGTGCTCATCCTTCCTCCTCTGTCACTGTGCAGGCATTCCCCGTGTCACACCAGCTAGCACGAAAGTCTTGGCAGTCCAGCTGCTGTTGGATCTGCTTCCAAAGATTTTTTTTTGGGTAAACTGATGATTTTATATCTTCCTGCAAGGAAATTTGGTCTATTCCAAGAGCTAGCCGATTCAGATGAGACTGCCAGACACTCAATATGCAAAGATGATGGCTGCAGGAGGCAGCAATCTGCAGGTGATAATAGCAGCACAATGGCCTTTGAGCCCTTTCTGGCCACCTGTCCTGCCTCTGTGGTGCCCTTGCTTTGAGCTAATGGTGCTGCTCCATTAGGTCAGCATGTATCGGTCCATAGCCTGAGCAGTGTTAGCCAAAACCTGAGCAGGCAGTGAGTGAAGAGTCACAATACCCAGGGAAGTTAACTTAGGTGTTCATACTTTGACACTGAAGTCATGTCCTGGATAACTCTGGGGAACACAGCTAGATTACCCTGGCTGGGGGCGCTTTTGGGAGACCACCCCAGCCTCAACATGTGCAGAGGAAACCCCTGGGCACCTGGGGCCTGCAAAGGAGCCCAGACTCATTGCTGTACCAAAATATTTGGAAGAAAAAGTAGTTCAAAGGGCTTGTCTTTTCTCTCTCCAGCACCCTCCAAATGCCAGTCACTAGTCTTATGCAAATCTTGCGTAAGCATGTGTGTAGCAGTGACTCTTCACAGTCTTGTTGCTGTGATGTTTCCCATCTTCTTTATGCAGCAGAACATAATTAATTCAGATGTACAAAATGCCTATGTATTAGTGCCGCTAGGAACAAATTTAGGTACTTCATGGAACTTCTGTTAAGTTAGTATAAACTGGAGGTGTAGTCTTATCACATAAATGAACTTGATAAAGGCAGTAAATAACCTCCAGTTTTTTAGATTCAGGTGGCGGAACTTGACCCAATTTTAGTATGTAATTTTTGCTGTTTCACAATAGAAGGCTGGAGATTTGATGGTATCTTCCTCTCCATTCTGAAATAGTATCTTAATTTTTTATGATCGTATACTGTAAATTGTTGTATATGCCTCAAAAATGGCTGTAGATCATCAGCACTTGTAGTTCTTATTGGTATAATGTGAAAGCACTGGAGACTACAAGTAGGATTGTGTATGTTTTATGAGGTAGTTATGCCTATAAGCTCTGGCCTATTGTAAGATAATAAGTCTGTGTTGCTACTTTCAAGCTTAGGTGAAAGTTTTTTGTAGTTTGTTGATTAATACTTAATTTTCATAGAATCTGAATTCATAGTAATTTAATTTTTTGAATAGGCATCATGCAAGTTGAAGAAGACTGATTTATTTCTTTTACTGTTTTTTTCCTTGTGCAAAATGCAAAGATTTCTGAAAAGCAGAGATAATCACTGTACATTTGTATGTTAATGTTACCAGGTAATCATCTTGAAAGACTGAATATGATTAACACCTCAAATCATAAACTAGAGAAAATGAACAACACTTGACAGGGAATGAAACATCTAATACAATGTGAAAACATCTGGCCAGGAAATTGTTTTCCAAACACTGAAAATTATAAGCAATTATCAAGTATTTTACCTGACTATACTCATAACTCTGTTTTTGTGACACTTTAACTGATATTATGCGTCATTTCTCAGCAGCCTGATTTTTGGATAATCACCCTAGATCTATGATTTACACTCTTTCATCTTCCTGCTTGATGTGCATAGCAAATATTTCTGTGGTGTACTTTAAGGGGGCAATCAAGGCTGGAGATGAAATAAGGCACTCTTGTGACAATTGAAGGGAAGAGCTTAATTTGGCAATTCTCATCTGTGAGGGATTTGACAGGAAATTCAGGTGGCCCTAAATCAACTTGAGCTAAACTTCTAGGGAAGTGAGCCTGCATGTGCCAATTTTCTTAGCATAACCTAGGTGTTATTTTCAAGACATTTTCTTGAGGTGGATGTCTGTACATGCAAGTTTGGGATGTGGCAAATTGCCAGAAAATGGTGGCAGATGTATTGGCTAATAATAACTTAGGATGATGCTCGTCTATGAAGTAGATGTCAATCTGTAAACCCTTTGTGAAAAGAAAGGGCAACTCCATCCTTTGCATACCCATTTATGCTCAAATATGCGCTTTTTAAAAAATTATTTTATTATTACCTATTTTACCAGAACAGAAGGTAGAGTAACAGGGACAGAGTCAAAGGATGCCAGGGTTCTTCTGAAGAACATTTGTAGCTCATAAATCCGGATGCTGTTTCTGACTTTGGAATATGATTGTGAACCGTTTGTGATTTTTATTGTGCTAATAATCCTCTTCCTGTAGCTAGTCTCGGCCATTAAGTAGAAACTGCCTTTTCATCTCAGAAATGGAGCTTCCTATCTCAAATCATTCCAGGACATGCCATCAGACTGACATCCCTAGTGACCATTTCTTCATCTCTTAGATGAAAGTTGCAGTAAGGAAAAAATGGCACTCTGTCCCTCATTGGGAAAGTTCAGAGTAGGTCAGATTCTGACATTCTTACACAGGTCTAGACAAAAAA
>VZTL01054639.1:3828-22180 GCA_013400535.1 Scopus umbretta | reverse complement strand
TATTGCAAAAAAAAAAAAAAAAAAAAAAAAAAAAAAAAATCGGGTTGGTTTGTTAAGGAAAGTGAGGTGAATTTTCATCACCTCAGGTGGTGATAGTGCTTCACTGTCTATGCCCTATAAGCTATATAAGGTCAAACAGTTGCATAACTACTTGCAGTACTACATCAAGCAATGTTTTGTATGTGAGCCTCTTAATACTGTGTGATGGGCCATTTGATATCAAAGATAACATAGGAATGCAAAATGGTTTTGGCTTTCATTTTAACCTCGGGTAACCTGATCTCTTGGATGGCTTTGAACATTCCTTATCTAGTATTTTCATCGTGACAGAAAACCATGTAGGTTTTATTTTGAAATGGTTTCTTTCTACAATGACTTTTTGTCTTTAATATTTGCAGGTTGAGGAAATGTTCTTGGTTTTTGCCCAGCGATCACTTTCTTATTTCATGAGCTGGAAAAATAAAAGGGAATTTTTAAGGCAATTCAGTGTTTTCAGTCTGAAGTATGCTGAAAAGTCAAAGTCTCAAAATATTTCAAGGAAAGGCTGAAATAATAAAACCAACTTTGGAAAACATTTTTCATTGCAATTGAGTAACTCATATCAATGCATACAGTAGGATTAAAGGTAAGTGGAACAGGGGAATTTGAAATGAGAAAAAGGAAAACTTAAAATGAGACAGTAAAAAACAATGAGTTCTGCGTCTTGAATGTGGGTTTTTGGGTTATTTTGTGGTTGTTTTTTTTGGTAACTAGTTGCAGTGAGCACATTCTGGAACTAATATAACAGCATTTTCTGTAGAGGACCTGCTGGAAATTTTTTTAACAATTCTGTGAATTACTGGAAATACATAATTTCCTGCTGGAATTCCGTTGTATCGTTTGACAACTGCTTTCAAACCTTATTTGCCTTACTTGATCCATATTTGCTCTATAGCGTGCTGCTTCTAAACTGTCTTAGGAGGAGTTCAAAGATCTCCAAGCCATAGATGAAGGCATTTTAGATCCCCTTGTGG
This sequence comes from Scopus umbretta, assembly GCA_013400535.1. Taxonomy (NCBI): domain Eukaryota; kingdom Metazoa; phylum Chordata; class Aves; order Pelecaniformes; family Scopidae; genus Scopus; species Scopus umbretta. Next base: position 21,167 of record VZTL01054639.1, on the reverse strand, counting down.
CACTTTAGGTGGCAATCATTTGGGGAGAGAAAGACAGCACAAAGTGAAATTTGGAATGGAGGTGGATTTTATGAGTACTGATACTTTACAGAAGGGTGTATGTGATGGTCGTGTGTAGGTTGCTTCAGCTTGGAGGTTGTTCCCTCAAGTTCCTCAGTGTTGGCGTATCTGAGAGGTGACCTGCTCTCGAGCATGCTGGCCCTGTGGGTGTTCTTGGGCAAAGCTTTTATTTCACTGCAGGAGCTGCAGTTCTATCCAGGCTTGGAGTTTGCAAATGTTTGAGTGTTGGACGGTGGCCAACGTGCTTGGTTTCTTGCAGAGGTATGGTTGTGTAGAGTAACTTCCATGCTGTTGAAGTTCTGATACAGGCATAAAAGTTGAAAACAAACTAGGAAGAGTTTCTGAGGGGAATGGTTTAGACCATGTATCAAAAGAAAAGGAGTCATGAATCTGGAGGGAGAAAAATACTTGCATACTTAAAAATTTCAGTTTAAGAAATTACTGTGGTCCTGTTTTTTTTTTATTATTATTTTTTATTTCCTTTTGTTTTCTTTTTTAGTCTTTGTGAATTGTTAACTTTATAGAGAAAGCTTTAACAAAGCTAATTCGTTAACAGTTCTGTATCCAGAGGAAAAAGTGCTAATTTAATTAAAAATTTGCAAATGAGAAAGCTAGTTTTAAATTCAAGCAGTGAATGAACATTGAATGCTCTAAGGACCTGGCCTGCTTATACTTTAAGTGGCATTTTCAGTCAGATTTGAAGAGGGTCAAGGTAAGTGCAGGGAACTGGAAAGATATATGTGCTTCTGAATATTCAAAAAGTACAAAAACAGGAGGAAAAACGAAAATTCTTGAGTGGTATTTGAAATGAAGTGAAATATTTTACAGAAATGTTTAAGAGTATGCATCACTGCCTTGTTGAGTTACAAATCTAATATTTTCAGCTAAGTCTATGCCTAACTGAGCACAAAAATTCACCTACGGTTTTTCTACCTACAAGAATTTAAAATCGCTGCTTCCTATTACATGTTCAAAGTGTTTTTTAGGTATTCCATTTAATTCATACACGCCATTTAATCTGAAAATTACATGAATCAAAGATGACTCCTTTACTCTCTCTAAACCCACAGACATACTTCAGGTGTGTGTGATGTGTGAAAAAGGTTGCAAGTAAAGCAGCCCACTGGACCTCTGGAGACCTGATTTTGGTTTTGCTCTACCACTGACCAGGTGGCTCTGGAGAAGCCTCATCCCTCTTCTGCACCCTTGGTTTGTCTTTCAGGAGGAAAAAGATAATATCACTGACCTTTATAAAGCATTTGAGATCTAATTATTTATAGATTAGGAAACATTACAGGATAGGTAATATAAATACTAGCTGATAAACAATCATCCAAGAGAATACTGCAAGCAGAGTAAGCGGGAAAGATGTTAATAACAGCCTCATATTTAACAAGAGGACCAATAAATATATGGGCTTCGGCTCTCAAATATTAACAGAGTTTTTCTGGATTCTTCAGCTTCTCACTAAGGCTGTGACAAGAAGTATTGCTCTATTGTTATTACCCTCTGTGATTATTATCGAGAGCAGAGAGGTTAAAAAAAAAAAAAAAAATTAAGGACTGTAGCTACACCTGCAGGGAGGTGAGGAGGAGTGGGGGAAATCCTGGCACTTTGGGAACCAGTTCTCTTTTGTTGACCAGGGAGTTGGGTTCAAGCATATGTATTGCAGAATTTAAGCACTAAGAGAAAACTATGCACTTTTTTTTTTTTTTCTCAGCGCAAAGAATCAGTTTGCATAGGGTAGGGCTAAATCTTGTCAATCATCTGAAGAAATGGTGGCCCAGATTCTCCACTGTGTTATACTGAGTGAATCTGAGAGTAATGTATTGGGGAATCAATGTTTAACTTGGAAAAATGGTGTGTTAATTGTGTTAAGGTCTAATGTCTTTGATTTCAAAGCTAAGTTTAAACAGTGACATTTATAGGATCAAATACAGTGTTTATGGAAAAACTTGCTTATTTTTTGATTGTGAAGAGAGCATTTTTTTTCATCTCAGTTATTCCTAGATGAAATCACAGCTCAGCCAGTAGTCAGTCAAAAGCACATGGTGGTTTGAAAAGGAGGTTGAAGGCAAAAGATGGCTCTGGCCATTGAAAAAGTACATTTCATTTCCAATAGGGTTAAACACTATTACATTTATAATACATAGCAATCTAATAATCATGGAAAGATAAATCTCTTTTATTAGGTTTTCATTGAATGACATTGTAAAAAGTAACTGTAAAGGCTCTTCATTGTAATTTGATCCAATTCAATGTCTTGTACTCACATTGTACCTTCTCAGATTCTTTAATATGAACATTTCAGGAGTTTTGACATATTTATAGTACTGAACACTCTGAAAAGATCAGTAGGTTATCGGATGTCTCTTTTTTAATAAGTTACGGTAAGCGGCATCTGTATTTTTGTACAGCACAGCCCTATTGCTTTTTTAAACGGTGTGCTGACAAAACAATTTCAATATAATGAAACAGCTCACTGCGACTTCTCTAGAGAAAATAAAACTGAATTTGATGGCCTGGTTGTTACTGACAAGGCATTTTATCATGAATACTCTTAAGTTCTACTTTTTTCATTAGACTAGGTTAGAAACAGCAAAATAGCTAAATATTTAAGTTGCCTTATTTGTTCTTCGTGTGAACTTTGCATTGCATAGTGAATATGGAAGTAAAGAACATAAATCTACAGAACTGCAAAGCATGGGGTTTAATGAGAATCTTTGACCATAAAATTTGTACTAATTTAGCCTTTCTAGTCAGTTGCCTGCAAGTCTGGTTATATGCTGTAAAACACTTCTACATAAGAACATAATGAAAACCAAATACTGGATTGGCATGGTGTATATCCAGCCAATCGAGGTATTTCTCTAGGTTAGTAGTCTAGCTGATTTGACAATGGGAATTATGAAAACAGAAATGCAGCAAAATAGAATCATTCTGGTTATTACCTTGTACTCTTGAAAGTCCACCTCAGTTATTCAGTCATTCAGCATGGATAAAGCCTAGCAGAGAAACCAGCTTAGTCTGTGTGGACTTGCTTATATTGAGTATTTACGTCGGAAACATGCTTAGGAAATCTTGGCTGTGTTTTCGGCTAAAGTGTTTCCCCTACTGAAATATGAATTTAGGTGTTTACTTACCTAAGTAAATAACTTTGCCAATAACTCTCACTGAAACGTCCTAAAAATCAGTACCTCAAATGTGTAAGTTTGAAGAACTGGATTTAAAAAAAACAAACAACAAAACAACAAAAAACCTCAGCAATCCTAATTGTAAGAATTGTGCTTGGTTCTTCCTTCAGCTATAGAGTTTGAGTACTTGTCTGCTTGATACTTTTGCAGAGGTTGGAGTCTTCTGTAATCCAGTTGTCACTCAGTGATAAAACTGGAGGAAAATAAAAGGGGAAAAGGATGCTTCCATCTCCAATGGGAACCAAATCTGCTGAGAAAGAATTTGTAGGTCGTCTTAGGGACAAACCAGACCTAAATGTTGTGATTTGGTTTGCCTTTTTTTTGAACTTTGACCATGGCAAATACTAGAAGGGAATGTTATTAATGTGGTTTACGGTAGCTTCTGCATGTGTGGTATGCCGTGCATTGTTATGATAAGAGCGTGTGGTTTTCTAGTGCTTCTGTAGAGCAATCACAAAAATGAGATAGTTGCCTTTTATATATTTGGAAATAGACTTGAACAGAACATTCGATCGGCTGCGTGCTTTGCCTAACATTCACTGGTCTTTGAAGTTAAAACCTGAACAAGTTCAAGTTTACAGGCAAGGTTTGTGCAATGGTTTCAGACTACAGGAAATGAAACAAGAAAACAGATCACCATAATCAACACTGTGGTTTTCGGGATGGTTTGAGCTCTTGAAACTACATCCTTGAGAATCTGTAGTAACTTGCTGAGTGAAGAGTATTTGTGCTGTTTTGACATCCATGTGAAAACACAGCTTCTGAGGTCAACAGCTTTCAAAACTCATGCAAAATGTAGTCTTTCAAGTGAAATTGTATACTGCAGTCTGCAGAATGCTTGGCATTTACTGCATATGAGCACTAAGGAAAAAAAAAAATCTGGTACCATTGTGCACTGTAGCTCTGGGGGGCGTATTTTATGCAGAGGGCCTAGAAATAAGATGTCTGTGCCTTTGCTTCCTTATTTCTGTCATAGCCAGAGAGGTATATGAAGACGAGAGCTGTCTGGAAAGGAAATACAGCACTCTGATCCTTTCAGTTTCTCCAAATATGATGTTTTTCATATGCAGCTACACCTGCCTACAAGGAGTTGTAGTCGCAGCTCTGGGAAACCCTTAAAGAATTGCAATGAATGTGCTCACATGATTTCCTTCACGCTAACACCCCTTAGCTCTCTTTCAGAATTGTTTTCTTTCTGAACTAACATCTTGATCTATCTATGCCAGTATCCATCTCTTTGCCATTAGATCAAACTCAAAATGACTAAAACGGGTTACACTGCCTCTGCCCTTTTCTCCAAGGGACATTGCCACTTGCTTCCTTCTCTTGTGAACTGTCTGTGATTCAAGCACATATAACCTCAGTTATCAGGTTTTCTTATGTTGCTTTAACTTCGTCTTTTCAGGTGCCTCTAACCATTACAGATTCTTTCTCCAAAGCATCTTTAAGATGTGTGCTCTGCTCTATTGTTCCTTGAGCAGGCTTTCAAAACTTAATATCCCAATTTTTGTAACAAATTCATGTATGACTTGAAAATACTGCCAAAAGATTGTGTACTGCTGGTGGCTTTGACAGTTTTTAACTTCTCTTTGTATTCCTCTGCAGGCTCCCAATTTTCTTTCACAACAAACGTTTCAACTTCACCTTCAGAGGACCTTGCTTCCCTTTCCACTTTTCACATTGTCATTTGCCCACAGGTTGAGTTCTGCCTAGGTCCGTTCTCTTCAAATAGACACTCTTGTATGCTTTTCTTCCCATCTTGACCCCACACTAGATGTGACGAGATTTTTTAGAAACATCTGTAGGCCTCATTCTTTCCAACACCTTATTGAAGCTCTACAAATCCTGGGAGCGACTCTTCTCCATACGTGTCAACTGTCCATCATGATGATCTGTGTCCCCCTTTATTTTCCAGTGCTGCTCCAGTTTGCCTCTATTGATCAGCTCTCTCTGGTTTTACTTTCCAATAATGGCTTTTCTGCAATGACTTTATAACCTGTGGCTTGCTTGTGAAGTGCTGCTGTAGAGAAATTCTGGACAGTGCTTTTTGGTGTGTAGGAAGGGTTTGAGATTAGGGGGTTTCTGTTCATCTCCTGTCAATTGTCAGACACTTATTTCAAATGCTGACTGCTCGAAGTGAAAAATTTACTAGTATCCCATAATTGGAAAGTGTTGCTCTAAAACTTATTCTGCACCTTTGTCCGAGACAGTACAGGGGTAAGTCACAAAAAATTCTCTGTTTGAAAAGGGATTAAGCTAACCGTTCATGATGTTTCATTCTCCATTAGCATTTGTTCAGAATGACTTCAGTAGTCTGAGAACAGAATTTCATCTGGATAGTTGAACTGCACTTAAAATGCTTGGCTGATGTTTCAATATTTATGGTTTATGTAAAATGTTGGATTTGTTTGTACTTCACCTCGATTTTACACCATAAGAATTTAGACAAGGATGTGATGCTTTCTTTATTGCTGATTCAAATAAAAATTGTTACATGGCATTAGAGCAATTGAACGCACTCTGCACGCTCTGAGGGGTAGAACTACTGGATTGCGTAGAAGTTTTTCTGCCTTGGTAAAATACAGATGGAAAAAAATTTCCTGAGGACTTAGGAGTTCAAAAAACAAATTTGTGTTTTGCTATATTTATGTGCATTGTTAGTAAAATATCTCACTGGATTGCTAAAAAATTAAACTTATAATGCACAGAAGTTGGTAGGCATTATTTCACTTCCAGTGCCTTGAGACTGTGTCTAGATTATATTGCTTCAGTTTCATCTTATTTTTACTGCTTATTTTTCTGCCTTATTTTTTTGAAGTGCTCTTCCATAGTTAGATTTTGTGTCCTTTAACAAATGTTATAGCCTCTAAACAAGGACAATGTTTGCTAAAATTGAAGACTAGGGATACAAATTTGAGACTTAATTAACTTGGCTATTGCAGACTGTATTTCAGTGGATTAAGCGATCCTTGTACATAAAGTCAGTCAAACATTTCAAGTTCTTGTGGGATAAAAATGATGGATGATGTATATTGCAGTTGGACTAGATGATAGTTGTCCCTTCTGACTGAAATCTTCCATTCTTCTTTGAAATATTCTGTGTTATTGCCAAGTCATGCGGAGAGCGATGTTCAGACCATTCTGCGCTATTAAATATACAGAGGTACTGGGAAGTCGCATGAAACAAACTCTAAAGAGAAATAGTCATGTGAATCTTTACTGAATGAATCATTTCAAGAATGAATGTCCTCCTGGCAAAGGCCTTGAAAAACAAATGTCCAGTATATAAGTCTTTTTGACATAACTGATCCCATTTGGGTGGGAATCTAGATGACTGACTTGGATGTTTCAGTACCACAATGACAACACTGGACCACAGCATCTCTGCTTAATCTGGGAGGCAGGTGCTAGCTGTTTTGTCTGCTGGAGTCCCAGAGCTCTGGTTACCCGCTGGGTGTTGTGATTTTCTTTTTGCTGGAAATCGGGGTATGTGAGGAAATGATGAATACTCACATCTCGGCAGGAAAAAAGTCCTGGCTTTGCAGCTTTGGGTACAGGTACTGTTGCCTATATTGTGTGGCATGCATGGGAGAGGTAAAAAAATAAGTTTGAGTAGTACTTGAAAGAAGCAAGATACTTTGGAAACATTCTACCTGTCTCGCAGCAACTTTGGAATATCCATATTGGCTTATGTTTTGTCAGTGCCATTAATATATATATATTTTAAATTATTTTAAACACAAATAATTATCTATTTGAAGGCATATGTTATTTTCCCTGCAGCATAAAGTTTAATAACCTTTAACCTGATCAAAGTATTTTTTTCAAATCCATTTTTAACAGTAGGCTCTTAAATTTCTCCTGGTATTCTGTGATAGCAAGGATAACTAACTCTTTCCAATACCTTTTTTTGCCTTGTCTTTTCTCAGGATATCATAATCTTATAAAATGCATCAAGAATGTTAATTCAAATAAGTAACTTGTTCTTCTACAACAGAAAAGTTGAAGACAAACTAAAACTAGAGGTTTCCAAAATGTTTAAATCGCCCTTATACTATGCTGCTGGGGTATAAGAAATGCTACTTTTTAATTTAAAATAAATCCAACTTCTGCCTAACATGTGTGGTGGGTAATTTGCAATTATGATCTTTATGATGAGATTCCTCCATGAAATGAGAGGTGTATTATAATTTAAATAGAGTGGTAGATCTGGTTGATTTTAATTTGTGACCCAGGGGTCGGTAGTTATTGGGTGTAATAACCCTGAGGTAATGTGACTCTTCAAGGCACATTTGTATAATGAGAAATCATAACTAGTTATAGGAAGCATGATTATTTTTTTTTTGCCTTTCCAATTCAAATATGCTGCTCTATCAGTCTCCATTTTATATGCTTAAAACTCCAGTTAACATGTTTTTTTGCTATAAAAAGCTCTTGAAGCTGTTAGCAGCATCTGATTTACAGAAGTCTACATGTTTCTATTGTTTTCAGTGTATAGCCATCCTCCATCACTTACTCTTTCCTGAAAATTTAGCCTCTCTTGTCAGTGGTATTGCTAGTAGTTGTGATTTTGTGTGTGCTTCAGCTGTTTGCCACTGTTCCCCATTCTTGTGACATAGGTGACTAGTTGATGACAGTTTTATTAACTGAAATGAAACTACAAAATTTATATATGTGTTTTTAACTACCAGGAGACAGTCTAAACCTGTAAGAGAGAAAGAACTAGTTGATCTTTTCACCTAAGCATTTAAATGTGTCTTGTGCTGAGACATCATAGCTAACTTAATTTTTTCCTGTTGAATACTCATGCATCTGTTGGGGATTAAAGGAATGACAGCACTACCTTAATGTGCTTACGTGAAGCTGAGGAAACGCTCTTCAGTTCCAGCTGTACTAATGCTCTAGCAAGACTTTATTCTTAGTTTCTCTTTGGTTTTACTTGTGCTGCTTCCCCAGTACTGTTTCTGCAGGCAGCTGGAGCTTTCTGCAGGATCAGAGGCTGGATTCAAGCTAAAGGGAGATGTGTCCTGCAGAAGCCTCAGCTCAGGGCTCCGTTAGAGCCCATTGTGTCCCAGTTCTCATGCTTCTTCCACAGAGGAAACCTGAAAGTGAGAACTGTGCCTTGTGTCGGCTGCACGTTGGAGCCAGGCCAGCAAAGAGAGTCTGCTCCCTGTGCGCGGGTGTCGGGGAGTCTTGAGCAGGCTGTGTGTGGGTACCGCACCCCGCTATTGGCACCTGAGTTTCTCTGATGGGGGAACAGTATGTAGGCAGTCTCTCGCTGCTTGGTATAGGTTGCCCTTGCTGCTGGCTGCTTAGAAGTATCAAAGGTGCTGTTAGAGCAGCGCTGAGTCTAAATGGTAAGCTAGTATAAGCACAGTGTTTTTAGCATGCTCTTGCTGTAATATGAACTGGAGTTACTCAGCATTCAGTGAGCTTGAAATGAGGCCAGGTCTCACTCGCGCATGTCCACGTACACCTGTGAACACAGAGAGCTTGAGATGCAGCCAGGGATCAATGTGCTCCCAGTGTGTCTGGAAATTTGCAGGAGTAGGTCTTGCTATTCTTGTTGGAAATGGATATTGATTGCCTCTGGAAATAGACGTGGGATGAGCAACAGAAAAATGTTGCATATGCTCCAATTAAGAAACACATCACAGATTGTTAATTGCTGTCCCAGCCAGCTTTTCAGAAATGCTGTTGACAAAGGTGATGTAACAGGCCACACAGAAAGTGTCAGGGAAAAAGATAACAGCAACAACTTCTACAAAGGAAAGGAGAAAGTACTCTTTCTTTACCATGTGATATCCTTATTGCAACAGGCAATCCAGTGAGATCTCATTCAGCTGAGTTTATAACAGGGCTTTCAAACCTCTGTGCAGCACCCACGACCGTTTCATACCATTTTGATGAAGTGGCTGCAGGGCTAAATGATATTTAAAAGTAATTTCTATGCAGTATCTATTGCTTTCTTGATAACAGATTTGAGAAACAAAAATCTAACAGTGTTCTCCAGGCTTTGGACTGAATCTGGTGTCTATACATTGCCTTTCAGAGTGTGAATTTCTTCAAACCCGGATAAGGAATGGCCTGACGTTACTATCCTTTAGCTTATATCAGCTTGGTAAAATAAGCAGTACCTGCTGAAAAATTAATCAGCCCACTTCATTAGAGTTAATAGTGGAGACAGAAATGATTACCAAATGAAATTTGTGAATTGCAGGATGCTTCACAGGTGATGTGCAGCTCATGTCTTAAGAATGGTAAGTTCAAAGTAGGCAAAGGATGCATTTAGCCAGGCCTACTACAATACTTTTTAATGAAGGAGTATTCATGGCGTCAGCTTTTATAGTAGCATTAGTTCTCATTTTTCCTTAATTTATCAACAGTTACTATCAAAAAGCTTTCTTAAGGAGTTTACAGACCAAATTCTTAAATTCTGCTTTCAGTTGCACTCAGCAGAGGTAGAAATAAAACAAAAATAACACCCACTTGTGTATAAGAAAATATTTTCCTGCTACAGAAGCAAAGCAACTTTACTGAGCATAGATTATTTAAAGCAGAAAATGAAACCCAGAGGTCGCATTTGCTGTTCAAGTCAGGCTTATCTTCTCTGGAAAAAAAAAAAATCTTGATATTCTCTCCTTGTAATTGACTCTTGCTTTTTAATCCCGTGGATTTTTTTAACTCTGTAGGAAAGGTATATTGGCTACATGCCACTCATCAAAACTGTATTTATTATTTACATTAATGTATCAGGACTCTCATTGGAAAAAAAAATGCTGTGCAAACACCAGAAAAGCAGTGATTCTCCCTGCAAGCTTTCTAATGCAAGAAAATTGGATGCTGTATGTTAAGTTTGCAGATGGAACGAGATCATGCTCTAATGAGGTTCTAAAACTAACTTCTGTTCGCACAACTTTCAGCCCAAGTGGGCTGCCACTCTCAAATCTGAATTCACATCAGAAATTCAGTTCATATGCCACTTGCATCTCAAATATTTACTTGGGGTCTTGCATGGGATTTTTACTCAGAAACCGCCCTGGTAGAAATAAGTAGCTCAAACACATCTCTTCCTGTTCTGCTTGTTGGTGAATTATGGAGGGTCTGAATGCTGGATTTGCAGTGCCTTCTCCTGACAGGGTTTTACTTGTTAATTACTGGGTTACACAAATGACAGCATCTTGTACAGGACATAAACAGACATGACATTAGTGAAACATGACTTTCCCAAAGAATATCTATCAAGTATTTTTGTTGCTGTTCAAAAGGCTGGAGTCTTTTTAGCTTTGGTTTTGTCTTACATTAACAAGAAGTCTCTGCAAACAAATGAAAACTGAAATAATTTAGCTATGCTGAAGCAGGTGGAGTACGATTCTGAGCTCAGTATGTTAAAGGAGATCAATGGAGCAAATTCCGAAGTAATGGCTGATCATCAGTCATATCAAGTAAACTGAACCAAAACTAGCTTAAAGCCCAGTATAGGTTGCAGTCAGTTAATAAATAACTCTTTAAGCAACAACAAATGGATTAATCTTTTAAATGTGGGATATAGATCCAATTAAAATGTCTGCTTGCTGAATTATACTATACACCATAGTTTGGGATGGAGGTTGGGTGTGTGTTGGGTACTCCAGCCCACTCTGGACACATCTGGTGTGTGGGTTCCTGCAAGGGATGCACCGTGTCTCCTGCCTTCTCCACCAAACCGTCTGAGGAAACTGGGCTGTGGTGGAAGAGAAGAGCCTGCAGTGGGGGTGGCAAGCAGTGTGCGCTCTCATGTGGGGACTGGGAGTGTTTCCCAGTCCCCAGGCATAATCTACCTCACCTGTAATAGCCACCATCTGGCAAATGTGTGTGCACGCAGGGAGTAATGGGTGAAGGGAGAGGGAGGCGCTGGGGCAGAGACTGGGAGAAGGAAGGGAACCGTGGAGAGGACCGCTCCTGTCTGATGATGTGGAAATGGTCCTGCATCCTATTTAGTGAGTCTGGGTTTTGTGGTGTGTTGTGGGTTTTTTTGTGGTTTTGGTTTTCTGTTATTTTTTCCATCAGCTGCTGACTAAAAATCAACTTACACATATAAAATCTTCTCCATTGGCCAACTTAATCAGACAAAAACCATGTCCTCTTTCCTGTGCTGAAGTTTGCAGGCTGTGTGTAGCAGGCCCTCCTATTCTCTGCCCACTCTCTCTTCCAAGTTGAATATTTAGCATCCCTCCCTGCTCAGTAGGACTGGGGGCCATCTCTCATGTTCTCCCATAGTTTGACACCTCCCCACCCCACACCTCCCCGGTCTTGTAAGGAACTAAAATTGTACTGTTTGAGCCTTTTTTGACTCCAAAAGACGAAGTAGCTGTCTGCTGGAGTAGTCCTGCAGTGATTTCTACAGGCAATTGGGGTTAGTGTTGAATAGGAGGGGGGAAAAAAGGAGGAGATAAATGTTGTCATTTTTCTGTCCTCGATTCCCTCCCCCCCTCCCCCTCCCAAATATCTCTTAGCCCTCTGCTCTCTGAATACTCTTCTGTTTTCTCCTTTCCACTACTTTGTCTTGATTAGTTCTCCTTTTCAATTATGTTGATATTTTAAAATTATACTTCAAGGAGTTTTTCTTCTGTCACTGTTCTTTCCCTGGTACTTTTAGTCTTTTATTCCTATTTCTGATAACTGGCTACTGAAGATGATTTTTATTTTTTTTTTCTACACTGAAAATCCAAAGCATGCTCCTTGAAACGTTTCTCTTTACAATATGAATCTGAGACAATATGCTAGAAGTAAGATTAGTGAGGCAACAGCAGGTAGTTTGGAAACACAGAATATTGAACTAATAAGAATATTGTGATAAATGTTACAGAGGAAGGATATTAACAATATTGTAATCAATAAAAAGACAAATAAATAATGAGTTAAGAAAAAGCATTTTAATTACCTGTTTTCTTGTTTCAACACAAGAAAAGAAATCTTTAATGTACAACAGACTTTTTCTATTGAGATACCAAAAAAAAAATTTAACAAATAACTGGAGCTGAAATTTTAACACTTTACCTGTTCCATATAATAATTTTAGTTGAACGTATTTTAAGGTCCCAGATTTTAGCAGGCCAACACTTGCATTGTGCTGACTTATTTTATTTCCTTGCTTAAAACTAATAGACCACAGAAAAGATTGGGTTTTATTTGCCAAGGGTATATGGATTTGGAGGTGCTTCATTTTTCTAAATTTTCAAGCTGTCTATGAAAATGTGTGTGCCAATATACTTGTTTGCTTGCTGGCAACTTGAGGTGCCATTTTGGGTGATAGCTAAATACGTGTCTCCATGTCTATGCTGTCACTTCTTTACCTTGCCTAGGTTAGGGGTATATTTGAATAGGAATGCCAACTTTACTGCCGTTGTTCATATGGCCAATGAGAACTGCTGCATCAAGTTTTTTTTTTTTATTTCTGTAATCCTGAAAATAAGTTTTTGTTTTTACAGCCTTAGCCCATCGCTTTTTTTTTTTTTTCCTCTGAACTAGAATGGCTTTGTGTCCTGGATTTAAATGCTCAGCATGACACAATATGAATTCTTACACAATGCAATGCTGCTTTTCACTGGAAAGATTCCTAAAGACGTGGTTCCCTGCATCTTCTTCCCAAGGCCAAACAACAACAAAACATTAACATCTCAACATTTTAAAAATGTATAAGCAGTATACAGAATAACAATGCTCTAGTAATTTCTGAGGTATCCAGCGCGATGTGTGGGCGGGAAGTGATTAGGCTATTAGTACATAGTGGCTAGGTCTGCACATTCCCCTGAGACTTCAACGTCACTGTTGTCAGGCAGCAATAAGATGATTAGTTTAGTTTTGATCACGGCAGGACTGTAAATCAGTGCCCTCTGTGTTTTCGTTGCTCTTCATTCTTCTGCCAGTTCTCCTGGGAGTTTTGAGATGATGTCACTTTGCTGTTCACTGTGTATTGCTGCTCGGGAGGCGTTTTTGCAGAGCTGTGACTGTCATGGAGACAATCTTCACAAACAGTCTTGGTGTCATAAGGGCAAAGATGCACAATGTGGTGTGGTTGTGTTGTGTGTTTTTTTTTCTTCCCTGAAGTAGCAGCAGCTCCCTTGATTTTAAACTGGGTGTGTTGTTTTACTGTGAACGTTCTCTTTACGCCTGCAAGCCTTTGGTTGCTTCTCCAGTAGGTAGGACCTAGATCTGGTTTACACTAGCTGCAGGGATTGTGGACGTGTGCTATTCCTTGTGCTGGCTTGGCTGAACTCGGGCTTTGCCTTTCCATGCTGGGTCTCTCTTGGACTCTGTGTAATTCTCAGTCATGTTCATGAGTCTTAAAGCTTTCCTCACTGACTTCATTCGGTAGAGAGTTATTTACACTTCATGTCAAATTCTGATGGGGTCTTTTTAGTGGCTGACCAAGGTGTTCAAGTGCAAACTCTTTTCCAATAAAAAACATAATTTAGTGCTCTAAACTGTAAGATTCATATGGTCTTAAACTAGTTTCTTTATCTTCTCACCTTTACAATAGAACCTTCACTTTCAGATTGTTGGTTTTTGGTTTTTTTTGATGAGTATGTCTTCACACTGCTTACTGTAGCTGTTTTGTAACAGAGGTAATGAAAAATTAGTGAATATCTCATAAACGTAAAAGTCTGTTTTCAAGGAAAAATCTCTGCCTTTCTTGTTAGCACCTAGTGTTCTATACCGAGAACAAGAAATTGTTTCTACACGGAAGGTGCTGCAGAGTACATATGAAATGGGCAAGGAGTAAAATACTATTGATTAGCAGTGTGGGAAACAAGCTGTGCATGCCATCTAACTCTTTTGAGGATTTGGTGGGCAGCATCACAACAAAGAATAAATTTTAAGGAGGAGTTCCAGGGAATGATGTAGTCTTGAAGAAATCGACCATGAGGTTTGATTACAGCGGTTGCAGTGCGGAGCACAGCAGGAGCACAAAAGTGCCTGGTTGGAAACCAGGAGAGTGATTCGCGGGAGCTGTAGGTCTCCCAGATGTGTCCTCTCCAGCTGCTGAAGTTTCTGTGTGTAGAAAAGGGAAGATTTGAAGGGTAGAAGTTGTTGCAGCTGGAATTGCAAGTTTGAAATGCAAATACATTTCAGAATAAAAATTATGCTGCATGAAATTTAACAAGACTTCAGAAGAAATCTATTAGTTTTCCCCAACCTCCCACAACATACAGCGTTGGCTTCTTTCTCCATTGCTGTCAGTCAGATCAGATATTTGCCTGTGACTGAGGCTCATAACAGAGACTTGTTTGACCTCTCTTTGGTGCTCCTTTCCAGTGTCCGACTTCCAAAATTTCTTTGTCGCAGATATGCTCCCCTCAAATCTTCAGCATAGCTAAAGCTCGTACACAACTGCTTAGTGTTCTCACAGCACGGTTATGGCAATTTTTTTATATCCTTGAGAAATTAGGAATCTTCAGACTGCACTGATTTTAGATTGGGGGGGGCGGGGAGGAGAAATCCTAACAACAAACCCTCAGAAAAGATAGGGCTGCACTACACATCTGTAAGCTATAATCAAGGCTTTCTGGTGTATTCCAGTAGCAGATCAGAGCTACTCTCTTAGGTCTGTACTGGTTTTACTTTCCCATCCATCCAGCCTATCCCATGCATTTTTGTGTGACCTAATGTAGAATATTATATACAATGTATTGTGTACTATATATTGTGTATGTTAGCCATGGACAAAAGTCTGCAGTTCAGCTGTAGTGAGGGTTGCTTATAGAGCAAATATATGAAGGGTTAGTTCAAGAGACCTCGCTGCCTAATAGCTCCTCTGTCTGGTCTTTCACAGCTTCTTCCCTAATACCTTGTTTGCGCTGATCCTCCACAGCTTTCTATATCAGCTGATTCTTTTAGCTAGTTCTCATTTTTCCTCTCTTTTTTTCTCTGAAATAGCTGGGATGTACCTCCATCTTTCAGAGCACATACTCGAGGGCTTTAATTTCCAAGAGCTTTCACAAAAGTATAGGTTACTCGATCTGCAGGTTCTACTCCTAAAACCCTAGTATTTTCTCTAATATAAAAGCAAAATAATGTATGCAAGTATACTACAGTGGAGGAGCTGTCTTTTCTTATTTTCTACCTACTTCAAGATTAAGGAAGAAATTGCTAGTTTTGTAGAAACTACTACGTACACAGAGAAGTCAAACTAGGGAGAAGAGGAAGATGGTCTTCTGACTGTAAGCTTTAAATAAGGCAAAATCTGGGTTTCATGTTTTGAATCAATATGCCATGAAAATAGTCAAAATGAATAAACAGTACAGTTTAACAAGTGAGAAAAGAATCCCCCATCTTTCACAAGAGGGGTGAAAACAGTAGTAGAAAGGTGACGTGCAATAAATCTGTACAATTTTGACCTTGAAGTTGATACCCGAGTGAGAATTGTGTGTAACTGTATTATATGATTTCCCTCTGGATCAAAACAAAAAGATGCATGAATGGCTTGCAGAAATGCGTCGGAAAATAGAACGTTCAGAAAATGGGCACAACTATATACAATCTTTTCAGAGCTTTACACTAAAAGAAATGAAAAGGAAGTTATGTTGTTGAAAGACCTCAAATAATTATATAGAGTGTGCTGTGTTACCAGAGCACGGTACTGTGGAAGAACAGGCCATTTTCCTAAAAAGTTGTGCTAGAGGGGATTAAAAAGGCTTGCCAGCATTTCAGTCAACGGTATTGAACTCTGGTAGAAGTAAATTGCTCCAAAAGATTGAAATATAGGTTCTTCAAAGCAGCTATGCTCTACAGGGCTAGGAAATACTTTGCCTATTCTGTTAAAATGCAGGTTTTCAAACATTTTCCCATTTTACATTGGGGGCAGGGGAGCAGACGGAAACAAACCTTATGAAATCAAATAATCTTAAAAGAACTAAAAACATCAAAAGCCGAATGAGTAAAACTAAGTATTTATGCACTGTAGGACAAAAGTAGAACAAGGGCTTAAACCAGGATTTCCCAAGCTATTTCTCCATGAAGCTGATGTTACAGATCTAGCTTTGAAGTGCTTTAGAAACAATATTNAACACACACACAAAAAAAAAGTAGCAAGAAACTTTTAGTTGAGACAAGGTAACAGGAGACAGAACAAGTTTTTCCCTGTAATACTTATTTTTAGCAGGATTGGAAAAAGATTCTGCAATCCACTGATTACTTTCAATTACAACTATTTCCCAGTTTGCTTTACAAGCCGCAGCAGAGGGCGAGATGCCTCTCATTTTGATTGCTCTTCAGAAATATCTCTTCTTTAACATTGTTATTGATTTTAAAGCTGACATTTGGATTTTACACTTAAAATCATCATGGCTCAAGAAACTGTGTGATGTGATGAGCACTGAATTAATAGATGAACATCCAGCACAGAGGCAGGGTGATGTTGTTAGAAATTAAAGCTTCGGGAGGCAACTGTTTTTAGCCTGTAAGAACTCATGATCTGGATTGCTCTTCGAAGGCCATTGGAAAAGAAGCTCGGCTAGGCAATGATATCTTATGTATGACAATAGTTGTGTCCTTCATGCGTATCTTCAGAACTTATGGGTTTTTTGGTGGTCTGTTTTTTTGTGGCACTTTTTTTTTTTTTTTTTTTAAATTCTTAAGCTGCTTGACCTCTGTTTTAAGTCATGGTTCTAGGAGATGAAGACTGAGGGAATGACTGCAGCTGGCAGTAGCAAAACCCATTTCTGTTCTCATGGACACGTGTCCACGAGAAGTTGTTTGCCAATGTGTGCACCTCTTCCATTCAACAGATTAAAAAAACCCAAAAAACAACAATAACAAAAAAAACCCCTCACAAACAAAACCAAACAAAAACTCCCAAACCCCCAACACATCCGCATCCAGCTGGAAGTGAATAAATCCACACTGTTATTTTAGAACCTTGTGATTTTTAAGGTCTGTGCAGTGGTTTAAAGTCCTTGTTAATGTTATTCCTGTGTTCAACTACTGTTCAGTTAAGTTTCTGCTTTCTGTTTAGGTCTTTGTACAGTCAGAAAATAGAGATTGGTCCCCTTGAGTTCAGAGTTACTGTTGATCAGGAAAACATCTATTCTGAAAAGCTAACCT